>CAJNOQ010001711.1:0-29191 GCA_905250885.1 Didymodactylos carnosus | reverse complement strand
TTTTTTTCTGCGTCTGTGAAAGATGCAGAGCCTAAAAATGTTTTTCATCATTTCTTTCAACATAGAAAATCAAGCCCGATGTATAGACTATCAATTATATATAGTAAAACTCGCATACAGTGAAATGTTCTATAACGAAGGAATAGCGACCGACCGACCGGACTATATTTTGAAACGTTCCGTAAGTACGGTCAAACTGGATATTACTTTTCTTAACCATAAGGTGACTGAACATTTCTAAATCAAGAAGTTTATATAAGCCGACAAAGTTTTAGTAACTGGCATGAAATTTTAGTGGAAGAAACATGTCACAGATGAATTTTTCGAAAAATCGCATCATACCGCAAAATACCAGTAATATCGACCAACTGACTATATTGCATACTAGTGCCGGCATACCGGTACACAGTGGGCATCCCCGCGAACATTTGGTAAAAAATCGAAAGTGCGATTTTTTAAAATTAAAATAGTGGTAAATACAGTGGCTGTCAAAATTATTCACCATCCTTGCAAATTTCTTTTATTAAGGTTATTGCTTGTTGAGGAAAGCTGCTAGAAGTCTTTTGATCTCATCACGAGATAGCCCTTAGTTTGTTGTACATTTCCTTTAAAATTCAGGTTCTTATGTCTCGGTTTCGATTTTTGGCAAGTTTTCTTGTGAAAATAACCGAATTTTTAACGCTAGAAAGCGTATGTAAAATATGGACTTTAACTTCTGTATTATCTTATCCCATTGTTATTTTTTCATGAATTATTTCGAGACACATATCGTTTGATAGAGTGTTGATTGCGCTACAAAGTGGACTATTTTTATTTGAAACGGGCTCCAGAAGTACATCGAAAGAGAGATGTTTCTAGAAGGCACTTAATGTTCAGAGCATGTGTCCGGTAAACCTCGCTTTTCTCTACTACAACTAGATCAAAATTGGCTTCCAAATATGTCATTCGAAAGAGCATGAAAAACTACATTGAATAGACTAATTCATAAGTGTTTTGAAGAGTGCTGTAAAAACAATTATCTATTTTTTCATTAGTTTGGCATAAATATATACCACACCTTGTTCGTATCCTGAACTGCTTCCTCCATAATTTGACCAGAGAGTAGTCCTGTTTTAAATATGTTTAGAATTTGTAAGTTTTTATACTGATAGCGTATAATAGTAAGTGCTTCTATAAAGCCTTATATTTATTTCACTTTCCTTTTTTATGTATTAATACGTTTTCTGGCAGTTTTACCCCGATACATTCTAAATTATTTAGCGATAAACAATAAGAAGAATACAGAACGATAAAGTTGAAATATAAGAAACTTATTTTATGAGCTGGACATCGTAAAGGTCCACCAGAAGAATTACGTGGTACACGAAGATTACAACCACCACAATTTCTGTCCATCAAAAACTAGATTTTCTTGTAAACATACTTAAAGCCAGTGTTATCTTCTACTTAAATGTACACGATTCACATAAGATAAGTTCCTTATATTGTTATTTTAATAACGTCCTCTACAAAGTTTTTATTCATATCAAGCCAATAGGTTGAGCAATAATAGACCTGAAAAATACAGCTATCTATATTGCATCTCGACATGCAATGCAGACAGCATTCTTCATGTTGTCAATACACGAGCCGATATATTGATCTGTTACAGCCCAATATACCAAGGACTGTAGCTCCCCACACTCGCATCTTTTTGCGTCCAAATATATTGAAAAGGTATCGGGATGCACTAGATAAAATGCCCAATATATCTAGATAACCCAATAAAAGTGACACCGGTACCAAGATATTTGATAATAGAGTAGCCCAATACGATGACTCTCCGATTTCCCGATCAGGAACTGCAAGCGTTTAAACTTTTGGTGTAAAATCGTCTATTAATAAAACTGTCTACGCTTGCAGTTCCTGATCGGGAAATCGGAGAGTCATCGTTGACGTTTCGCTTTGTTCATAATTGAATGCTCTTTCAACCCATCCAATTAGAATTGATTTTTGAGGAAATTTGGGTTTCTAGAGGGTTTCTAGAAAACCAGGTTTCGGTTTTTGATATGTTCCACACCTTTCTCTATTTTTTGGATTTTTCCATTAAATTCAGTGTCAAAAGCTAGGTATATGGTCAAATTTCGCGTTGTTTCCAGCTTTCCTGTAAAAGTTACAGCCGGACGACCTGAAGGAAGTCATGGTTTTTCATGTTTACTGCATGTTTTGCATGTTGAAACTCTCTTTTCGGACCTTTTTTTGAATGACTTTGACGGCCCGTGATGTTTGAAACATGGTCAAGTGTGTTCGGATCCACTAATGCTATTCTACTATTCAGAAAGATTGAAAACCCAGAATAAGCGCTTGCACGAATCCTTCAGTTTATTGCATTTTCCTCCACAGAAACTCAACTTTTTTCAACTTTAGACCATATATTCGTAATCAACGTGAAATTTTGAGCCAGAAAAAGTGTTCTTTATCTAATTTCAAAAAAAAAATTTTTCGATGTTTCAAAGGGTACCTTGGCCGTTGAATTTTTCTGCAAAACTAAAAAACAATTTTTGAAAAAGTGAGACGGATAAAATACTCAGAATTTTACGCTGATTCCGAATATCTAACTTTTATTGGGATTTATTGGGGTGCTCGACACTCGCTCACCCTCCCTCGTCCTTTCCAAATGGAATATCTTGTACTTCATGTAAACGTTGACTTGTTTTGTCAAGTTCTTTTGCGATTCTATTCATTGTTGATTGATCTAATAAAAAAGATAAATTTATTTAGCATAGAAGATCTGAAACTTTACTCCATTGTACAATAATATGTCCGAGAATAAAAGATAAAGTTAATAATACAATTATGCACGTGCAGGAGCCTAATGTACCATTATTATTTTGATATCGTTCGATGCCTTTTTGTGATCTAATATCTGGAGAAATCCGTGTTGATTGAAGTATTTCAGAATTATGTACATTTGTTTGGTGAGTATTTACAGTAATACGACGACGGCTTTTATAAAGATATACAGATGAGTTGCTTTTAATGATTTCATATAGAAAAAAAACATACCGAAGACTATTTTGTAACGAAAGTGGTTCATTAAGAACATTATTTTCATTGATTGTTGCAGACATTGTAATACTTGGATTATCATTATTATATGGAATGATTATTTTCGATGGTAAAATCACATTTTCTTCTGCAGTTGGTGTTGATATCAGTTGCTGTTAGGATGATAAAGAATTACTTTGTATATTGCTATCAGTATGAGGAAACAACAATGAATCTCCAACATTGGTCGTTTGCAATAAATGATTTCTTTGTTCTAGAGCATGATGATGAATGGAATTATTTGTAGGTAAATGTGAGACATAAGTATTGATTGTATTATCATCATTTTGTGCATGTTCAAGTCTAAAAAACATTCGAATGAGATGACATTTCATTCTTTATATGTCATGATTCAAAGATAAGTGGTACATAAATATGCCATTGGAATTTACTTCTCTTAGACATGATCAACCTATGTAATATTTTCCTTTTTAAGTGTAGCAGCATATTTCTAAAGTTGAACAGACAATGTTCGAAGGTTTACTACGAACATCTACGAACGACATTTTTCGCCTTAGCAAATTGCTTCACCTTTACTTAAAGTGCAACGCCCTATTATGACTAATCTCTTTTTTTCTTCTGCTCTTCAAATGTAAAAACTCTGACACGATACGTACTTATTAAACATAAACTAATAATATTTTTCGATTTCAATCTACGAGATTAATATTAAAACTACTGAAAATCTATTATAAAGTACTGTTACTCTTTCTCCTTGGTTTAATGTTATAAATTTCTACTAAAGTATTTAACTCACTCAGTTAAAGAAAATAGAAGATAAAGAAACACTTCGATTTGATTTTGATGAACAACTAGTGATGCTACTACTTGATGAATAAGAACGTTCATAATCATTACGATTTATTACGTCTTGAAATATCTTTAAAAAATACAAGATAAATTAATTTCAAATAATAACAATATAAAAAATGTTTTACAGTATTTATTGGTGGTGTTTCATGTAAATAAATATAACTGACTCACATAAGACTGTCTCTAAAACCTAGTTTTTCATTGCGATGCCGCACATTTTAGTAGTAATTTTAAAAGGTCTTTCAGGTACAAAAACTCACACTTTGACTGTCGATTTTTATCTTTTGCTACTATAAAATAGTTGGTATTAATTTCGAAGAGAAAACTAAACAAATGCTAGCTTATAACTAATACATTTTACTAAAAAAATAATACTCCTCTCTCGTTAAAAACGCATATTATTTGGTTAACCTCGGTGCTTCTTTTATTCAAGAATTTGTATTTTTTTTATTGATACTCTATTTTCCTATATGTTGTCGATATGAATATATTTTGCGTGGTTTATGAATCACTTGTTCTTAAGTATTGTTTTCGTTTACATCGAATTTTCTCCTATATTTTATTGTTTATCTGTTGTGCTGCCTATTATTTTCTATTTCTATGATAATGTTCGACATATTTTACCACTATATTTGTATTTTACAATTCTTTTTTATATGCTAATTGTGACATATAACAAAATTGAATTTTTCTTATTTTTTTGTATTAACCGCACTACTTTTTATTCTGAAGACGACGAATGAATCTATGTTTCACTCGACTATCCGGTTAACTTGCTATTGATAGAACAAAAAATACCAGCTAATGGAAATCGATTGCAGACATTCAAGTGTTTCTTTCAAGTGTTTTGATCTGTTAAGCCATTGTTGGACTGGTCATGTGTATTTACTCGCATCGAAACCATATGCAAAGAACAAGAAAACAAAATATATCGCGGTTGATTGAATAATCAATTCAAACATGAAAAGAAATTGAGAAATTCAATGATCAAGCGAAAGAAAAACCGTCTATTGTAATTTAAGCAAGCAATCCATACATTCGAAGCGTAAAATACATGTCGTAGGATGATACTGTAAAGAAGGATTATTATCAAGTTGAAATGTATTCAAACCTACATTACTTTACAGGTTTTCACTGCGGGACAATTAAAGACATTGTGTCAACATTCTGAAAACTTCATTATTAAAGAATATTCTGATCTGTGCTATTATAATTTCGACTGATGTCGTCATAGAAACAAAATAATTCAAATTAGATACAATCGATATTACCTAAATCGAGAACATTCGAATAGCAAAAGACAATATCAAGTCGATCTCTCTAATATTCAAAAGAAGAAGTGATATGATTTCAACGGATAAATTTATTACTTCTGATGAATCAAAATCTACGACCTAATTCCATTCGACAATGTCTACAAGATTAAAGTATGTCATGTGATGGACGCATCATGGAAATGGTCATACGGAATACTCGAATTTATCACTAACATCTATAGTTGGCACAAGATCATTGGTATTATTTACTAATGTAAATAAATTATGAACGCTGGTATATCCTGTTTCGTAAATCAAGCATTAACTATAAGACAGGAGTTGGGTGAAAGATATTATCTATATATGTTCGTTTTCTTCTCTCTCTCTCTCTCTCTCTCTCTGCTTTTTTGTTGGATATCTTTTCTAACTTTTTCTTGTGATTGTTTTCTTTACTGACTTGTTCTACTCTAATAAATTATGTGTCTTCAAATGTCTTATATTATCTTGTTTCATATATAGTACGAATATATATATTAAAGTTAAAACTCGACTTGATTTAATACAATTGTGATATTTTACAACCGCTTTTTTCGTTACTGGAGACTATGACAGAACTCATTTCTGATCGCATCAAAAAGAAGATATCCACGACCGGTTTCGACCTTTCTTAAGGGTCTCGTTAGGTGATTTCCTTTGAGGAAGGTAGAGTTATGGCACGACAAGCAACACAACTCAGTCCACATCGTGTGAGGGTGTTATTATTTACAATACCTTCTTGAACTTGTTCCATAATTTGATTAGTTAAAATGTTAGTTAAACAAGTAGTAGCAAACTCATATGCTGCTCCTTTAAGTATTTGCGCAAATAATGCCGCTCTAGATACTGAACCTCATTTAGCAGCGACGTTACCGATGGATGCTAAGTTACCGATACCTGCAGTAGCTATAGAAATACTAAAACTAATTGCCTTTTGTATTGCCCAATCTCTCCAACTAAAATTACCTGATAGTCCTGCCATGGTTTCATATACCATATCAGAAATGCCTTCGGCAACTAGAGCACCTCCTATATTAACAGCACCGAATGAGATTAAGACTGCGCCGGCAATGACTTGGGCAAGTCCTATCATTGCAACGGCAAATGCATTCCAATCCCACCAGGATTTATCTTCTTTAATAATTAAAAACTTATTCAGAGCAAGTCCTTGAAAAAAATTTAATTCAGTTGGAACAATTTCTTGATCTGGAAGATCAATAAAATCTGTAAGGGTTGCTTTTAAACCACCTTTATATGAACGAATATCTCCTTGTAAAACTGATAGTTTCGATTGAATTAGTTTCTTGTCATTTTCATAACCACTATCTTCTAAAATTTCATCTGACAGTTTATCTATCTCTTCTTGCTTATTACCATAATTATGAATGGCAAGTCCGCCTGATTTGAGGATATTTTTATCTTTTAAAAATATTCGAATTTTATTTCCTTCCTCTTCTCTTGTACCATATGGTAAATCTGTTTGATAAAAATATTCACTATGTTCTTTAATACTATCTTGTAATTCTATTAAAAACGTTTTCAGATCCTTTGTCTCATGACCATTGTCATTAAATTTAACTTTTGCGTATTTTTTATATTGATGGTCAAATCTTAGAGAATTGAAATTTAATTCAGCGATTTTAATTCGTTTAGTTTGAGTCAGTATTTGGTTCTGTTCTAAATAGACTTTAAATTCGTTTTTCTCTGTAGAACCGTCAAATATCGATCTATCAACTTGTTTTGGGTCTCTTGTATTTCTTTTCATATTTCTGTGGTAAGTCTTTCTTTATTCTATTTACATCTAATATAAAAACTACTTCAGCATTTTTAACATTTAAAGCTTCCCATAGTTCTTCATTACAACAAACGATTTTTTCAAAATCTTCCTTTTTAAAGTTATCATGTCTTTTTAATAAACTAATTAATGGATCAGCAATCGCAGGATCAATATTATCTCGGATAATATTTTTCATATTTGCTCGTTCTTTCGAATCATTACGAAATGCTTTTCTTATTCTATCTCCATAAATGATTCCCCCTTGAACTAAAAGATCATATAATTTCTCTCCTTTTCAGCATTTTCTTTGGTTGATTTTTGCTCCTCGTTCGTCTGTAGTATAAAATCATATGGCTCTACTATGTCTCCAACATCTTTTCTTAAATAATGTAAATGTAATCCAATAACTTCTAGTTTTCCAGTAATCTGTTCCTGATAATAATTTTCTTTTAAAGAGATTTTTTTTAAGACATCAGCAGTGGATGGAGGAAGAATCTCGGCAATTTTAAGATTTGCCATTAAATTTCGTTTAACCGCTTCTAAAGAATATATGGCTTTCTTTAATTGTTTTCTTGATTGTTTTTTAACATTTTCTTTCGTATTTAATTGAATTATAGAAAATGCAAGTCCTATATTTGCGAATCCTGATATATCTCCACATCGAATTCCTTTTTCAAAGCATTTTTTAGCCAGGTCAAAATCTTTTTCTGAAAGACAAACTTTTCCTATTTGAATAGTTTCTTCTGGTTTTTCAACAAATTTTTCAAATAAATCATCTAATGAACATCCCTCTAAAAGCTTAGTTAATTCTTTTATAAACGAATTCTTATATTCTTTTAATAGAGCATTTTTTATATACGATGTTTCAACAGCATCAATCTTTTCTTTCGCTTCATCTAATCAAAATGTCCATCGATCTTTCAAAATAGTTTCTAAAGCTTCAACAAATGTTTTTCTCGATTCTTCTGGTTTATTGCTAAATAATGGTTCAAATACTGTCTCAGCAATATGCTTCTTAAATTTATTAAATTGCTTAAAAAGTTCTTCTTCTACTTCTAAACGAAGTATACTTTTTTGTTTTAATTCTGAAAGTCGAGCTGCTTCTTTATTATCTCGATTGTTTTTTTCTTGTTCTAAAATAACATCTGCTAAATCTTTTAATTTATTTTCTCGTTGATTTCTATCTAATTAATTTAATTCATATTTTTCCTCATAGATAGATTTATCTATATGTAAAATAAATTGTCCAGTTCCTGATGCTCCATTTCTAGCTGTTCGTCCAAAAGCTTGTTCTTCAACTCGAACATTTTCAGGTAAATAACATAAAATAATATGCATTCCTCCACTCTTATTCACGTCAGGATCTACATGAATATCAGTTCCTCGTCCACCTTTATTCGTAGCGATAATAATATCACCAACTTTTTCGAAATCTGTCTTCGATATTATCTCCATCTCTTCTATATTTTGCTATGGTATGAGGAGGAATACCATGTCGAACAAGTTCATTCCAAATATTTTTTGTTGATTCGAAATTTTCACAAATAATTAAAACAGGTCTTTTCTGCGTTTCTTCAATGCTTTGTTTAGCAATTGAATCAAGCCAGTCGGCATATTCAATTGATACTTTACTAGGAAGTTGAAAATAATGTATTTTTCTCGAAGTAGGTAAATCTGCAAATTGTACTTGATATAAATCTGATAGAAAACTTTGAGAATTTTCTGATCCTAATGTTCCTGTTAATCCATAAAGATATTTTCTATATCTTTGAAAAAATTCCTTATTAGACATGAAAACTGCTTTTAAACTTTCAACTGATAATTTTCTTCGATATTTTAGTTCTAAAAATTGAGCTAAACCATGACTCCATCGTGTGGAATATTGTTCAACTCCAGTATCTTTATCAAGTACAATAATAGTTTTCTGTTTGGAATTATTTAATTCATCTGCTTTAGATACATCTAAAACAAAATGATCATCTTCTCGCATAATTCGTGCTTGAAATACACTATCAACCCAACGTTTGATTTTATAATTAACAAATTTATGAAGATAATTAGGAACAAAAATATTCTTATTTTGAACATGTTGTTTTATAAATTGAGAAATATCTTCTATATGCGCAGAAATATCATCAGGATTATTAATCTCTGTTTTAAGTACTACAGCCCAAATGTTAATAAATAATGTTTCAAGCCATTTTAAACTTTGAATTTCATGAGAAAGATAAAGAACATGTCGAGCTCGATCTAAACACATATTATCAACTTCATCAACAATTAAACATTTTTTTCTATTTTCATATCGTTTACCGAAAATTTTTTTATTATTAAATTCTTCTTCTAAAATATCGCGTTGAAAAAATCCTACTTCTCCATAAACAATATTTCCTTGAATTGTATTTAAATCTAGTCTATAAGATTGATGATTAATATCATCATTTTCACTACATATATGACCACTTTCAAGTTTTAATAATTGAAAAAATGATCGACATTTCTGTTCTCCTTCTATAGCTAATCTCGATTACTACTATCGGAATTTTAAAAGAAGGCAGGTGTAAAAAAAGCATATAACTTTCGAACGAAAAGTCGTAGCGACCTGCGATTTTTACCAATTGAAAGAGCGAAGCGGGGCACGCGAACCTATGTAAAAATCGCCGGGTCAATTCATAAAAGTACCTGTTACCTGCATTTTCAAATTTGGCAGAAAGTTGCAGTAAATATACCCATTCTTGATATTTAGCATCGGAATATAACTGATTCAAACATCAGATATGCACTATACGGTGCCTCTCTATCACTTGAACTCAACAAGATAAAATGTTGAAGTTGTCTTGTTTGAAAGAGAAGGATTCCCTGTGAGAAAAAGGAAATTGGAGGTTTTGAACTTTGAAGCTTATTTTGGCGTTTTTCGACAAATTGTTAAAAGTCACATACATGTGCCTTGTTTAAGAGATCGACTTTTACATAGGTTCATATGCTCCGCTTTGCTCTTTCGAATGGTGAAAATCGCAGGTCGCTATGACCTTCCAATCAAAAGTTATTAACGTTTCTTCCACCTGCCTTCTTTAAAAATTCCGATAGTAGAAACAATATCAACAGCATTTCCACATAAGGCAAGAAATGCAGCAGTTAATCCGACAATAAGAGTTTTTCCTTAACCTGTTCGAACCTGTTCAAGAAGTCCTTTGTCATTACTATGAATAGAAAGTAGTAAAAAAGCTATTTGTGTATCTTTTGGAAATTGAGGATGATTAGCAATTGACCAGGTGTAAAGAATTAAGGAAATAATTTGATCTCAATGAGAATAGACATACTCGGAAGCATTATTTTGATAAGATTTTTTATTTAATATCTCTTGAATTTCTCGACTAATTTGCGATTTTTTATCTCCTTCTGATACGCCTTTTTTTAAAGCTTCTTCTTTAAATCTTTTCGCTTCTTTGGCAATTTTATTAAGAGTTTCTTTTGAAATAACATTAGTTCTATCTTTTTGTTTGGTAATCATTTGATCAATAATTTATCGAGCTGAACGATCAGATTGACCATCAATTCGATATCGATCTGATTCTTTTTTCTTTATTTTCTTAGGCCAATCGATGTAATCAATGTTCAAAACAATATCATTCGCTTGTTCAAAAGAAAGTTTTTGATAATGAACAGCTTTCAATAGTTCATTTAATGGCTTGATACTTTTACGACCCGATTTTGCTATTTTCTTAGAAATACAATGAAAAAATTGTAAAAACTTATCATAATTTTCATTACCTAGTTGTATTCGAATGCGATTTAAAAATAATAAAGTTTTCTCAACACCATCTTCATTAAGGTCAATACCACATGTAGCCATTTCTCGATTGAAAAGCTGAGAAAATTCAATTTCATGTAAAAGAATATCCCAAATTGCTAATGACGCATCGGATAACTGATCTAAAAGTTGTTTAGTTCCACTAACTTTACCCATTAATTCAACAATATGAAGAAATTTTTCTTTAGTCATTTTCTGATAATTAGGCACAGAAGTCATATTTCTATAGATAGCTTGATTGATCTGATCAATATATTGACAAACAAACATATTGTTAAACAAATGTAAAATATTCACATTCACTCTCATTAACATACTACGAAGATTTTCTATTTCATTTTCATGAGAGAATATCAAAGAATATTTCTCAATAATATGCTCTATGAACAATGTTTTTAACCAATCAATTTGAGGTGAAGATGATAATTTTTCAGTTGCTAAACGAATATCTTGAAAACAACACAAGCATTGTTGTACTTTTGAAAAGATCTCTAGTTTTATGAGAGGACCACCATCTCTTTCTAATCTGTCGATAAATGTATCAATTAAATTATTAAAAGTTAAAACTTCATATGGACTTTTTTTCTGAAAAGAACAAGATATTTCTGCTCTATATAAATATCCATCTAACTGCTTAAAACCGTTTTCTAAATCAGATTTCTCTTTTAACATTAATTTATAGAATTTATTCAATTTTTTTTCCTGCAATACAAAAACTCTTTCAAAGATAATTTCTTGTATTTTATCAATTATGTTCATATCAGTAGACGTCTGATTTTCGCGAATGCATTCGCATAATTGATCATTATTTTCTTCAAATGTTTCTGGAAAATGAATAACGACTTCTAACCATTTAGCATTCGAATATTTTTCAAATAAATTTATAAGATATTTCTCTATATAAATTATCTTCATTTCTTGATAAATCGAGTCAATCGCGTCTTTCAAATATGTATATTCCTTTAAAATATTATCAGATTTATTTGCGCATAATTTCTCTACTTTTGGAGATAATCCTATCAGCCAGTTAAGATGACTGATTTCGATATTTATTTCTTTAACTTTATCTATAAATTGATATCTCGAAAGTATCTCAAATAACCAAAATAAAAACTCGACAAATTCGTCGTTAATAAATTCTAATGGATAATCTTTTTCAAATAAAACATGAAGTAAAAAAACCTGAAATTGTGCATGATCAATATTAATATCACTAGGATATGAACTATCTCGATGCGCTCTAGTGATCGGATCCATTAACTTGACCAAACTCTGAAACTGAACTCTCTTTGGAGTTACTCCAGAATCGGAGTTCTCTACTTGACCACAGTATTGATAAAAACTATTATAAATCACTTTAACAATCTCAGATTTTTCCTTTACTTCTTGATTTAAAAAAGTTAATAATGTTTCATAGGTTTTCATTTCTATTTCAACAGGTAAATTTTCTTGACGATAAGAGTTCTTAATATATATATATTAATCGGCTGGAGCTTCTGAGTAAAAATCGAATAAAGCTTCATCGAATAAAAAAAACATGTGTCGTTTTAAAATTAATAATGTTGTGGAATATTTTCTCTCTTTTAACTTTCCAGTAATTTGATTGAAAAATGCATTTATGTTTTCCTTTGGACTAAATTCACTTAGATTTAAGATATCGCTCAATGGTACGACGAAATTAGATAAAGTATTTTCAATGTTATTATCTCGTATATTTTGATGAAAGAAATTGTCAAGTTCACCTTCTAATGATTGACTAATTTCAATATTCTGTTTTAAATATATTTTTGTTTTTGCTCCAATTCTTTGTTTAATTTGCATGCAAAAAAAGACAAAAATGTAATTCCTTTACTAATTTTAGAAGAGATTTTCTGGTGTTAAGTAAAGTATTATCCGAACTAGTGTATATTGTATCTAACTTCTTTACAACAAGCATACGAATATCATCATCAATATTTTTACGACCAGAAAATAATTTGTCAAGAATTGTAAGTAAAAGTTTTTTCTCAGTAAAAATAACATTCTCTTCTTTTTGCTGATTGATAAAGTTTATATGTTCTCTTAGATGATGAATAACTTCGCTAACATTTGCTGGAAACTGACTTATAGCGTCTTCTATGTCTAGTTTCTGTTCAGGAGCTAACGTTGATGCTCTAAAGCAATTAAAATGCGATCGATTTTTTGCATTTCAGTTTGATTCGATAAAGTTCTTAATACGTTTTCACAAGTGACTTTTAATTCATCTAACTCATTTTCTGATACACCTAGAAGATCGTCAGATTTTGTAAGATTAATAAATTCTATTAAAGTGCAATAAAATTCATCAACTTCATCATCTTGCGTTGCTGATCTTACCAAGTAAAGTTCTAATTTTGTCAAGACAAGATCGAATATTTTCCAAGAAAGTTTCTTTATTTAATTTCGTTGATTCGATTTCTTTTTCTTGTTTTTCAATTTCTAATTTTGTTCGTTTATAATCAAGAACTATCCTTAAAAACTGAAGGGCATTACTAAGATCACTAATTATTATTTTTTGTAAAATATTTTTTACAATACAAAAAACATGTTCTTTAGTTTTATATTCCAAACGTTCGAGATTCTCTGTCGTCCATCTAACAAATTCTATTATTTTCTTATTTTGGGACCAACTATTGATCTCTCCATAATTTTTTAGTTTACTAAATATTTCTTCGACTAATAGTGGATCATTTAATGTATTAAAAGCATCTATTTGTTGTTCAATTGTATATATAACGTTTTTCTGTTCATGAGATGTTGAAGAATGGAAATTTAGTAAGTCATATAGATTGTCCGATTGAGATATTCTATCTAAATCAGCGGACTTATCCGGGGTTATGGAGTGATTTATTTTGATTTTCTCAATAGCAATAGAAAAATTGAATGTAATGTTATATAGAGAAGATCGTGGATTTTGAACAAGTACATGTTCTATCTTCTCGGTCTGTTTTGTTAGAATACCAAAATCATCCTTGTCGATATCCATTAAACTTAGATTGTGTAGAAAAAGAAAAAGAAAATTGTTAATTATATCTAATTGATCAGCATTGGTTAATAAATCTTGTAAAATATTAGATTGTTTTTCATTAAAAAATGAAGAATTTGAAAATTGATGAAAAACTTCAAGTAAATTAACTTGATTACTAATTTGATTAAAATTATTAATTGATTTTATTAATTCAAATCTATTATCAGTATATAATGTCGGTTTGAAATTATAAAATGGAAATTCTTTTAATATAGATGCATTTTTGAGTTTAGAATTCATTTGTTGAAGTTGATTATCATCGACTGCTTGTTAATTATTGTTAATGTTAATTATTTTAGTGTTAGTGAACCAGAGAAATTGTAATCACATATAGGCATTATGATGTTCTTCCATTTATGCGAAAAACTTCGAAAAATATTAGTGGACGGATTTTTGCAATAAACCCTTATCTATCATTTAACCACCCGTGACTCTTGGTAGCCTTGTCATGACTGATTTCATGAAATTCTACGTGGAATAAGCGGAACAGTTTTTTTCTAAAGACGAATCGATGAATCAGATGTGAAATAAAAAAGTTTTTTTCGCTGGGTGGGGGCCCTTAAACACGCATTAATAGATGGCGAAAAAGCGCTGAATGGTCTTTTCCTTTTGTTCTTCTTCTGTTATTCATTTACTTCCTATTCACTAAAGTGAAGTGCATGTAAATGGAAAGCAAATGACATGCAAATGACTTTATTCACTTCTTTTTGAAGTGAATGACACAAACTCATGTACATGGCACCTAGTGAACAAGCGGCGTATTTTACATTCACTACAGCAAAAACAAGTGCATGAATACAGTAGATGGGAAGTGGATGTACTGCAAATGACAAGTACATGCACAAAAATTTGACAGAAATATGCACTTAATGCGCATAAATTATACACTCCAAGTAAATCCTTTATTCACTCCAAGTGAACGAACTGTGCATAGCAAAAAATATTTTTTTACAGTGTATGTATAGATTTATCTTTGTTTTCCTCTGGTTCAATGAACATAGCTTAAACCAACTATGTATATATATTATCACCTGAAGATATTAACTAATGCAAAAACATGCGAAAGATTAACAATCTGTAATATCGTGCTATTTTGTGTATAGTTCATTTCTCTTTAAGACCAATAAAGTGAAAAATTCTAGGCAAATGCTTTGTAATTGAAAAATGGAATTGAAATAGGGTAACAGATGGAAGTAAATCGTTTTATAGAAGCAAAAATCATTCTGCAGTCTATATCTACAAAACTTCAATTACATTCAACATTAATGATATAATTATTGATTTATGTAGACACAATAATATAAATAATCCAGATGATTCTTATATGTGTTTTGTTGATCATATATTTAATAATAATGATGCTGTCGAATCTACAAATATTCACCATCTGTCAACAACAGATGGTATGATGTAAAATTACCAGAATTACGTGTGAAAGCATCATCTTTACTTAAAACTGTACTACATTATGGTACACATGTTATATTCACAACACCAGAACACGTGACGATGAACGAAGTATTGAATATTCAATTCCTATTGAATTTAATCAGATTGTACCTGAATCAATTCAAGCTGTAGGAAAATAAATTAATGAGCATTTATCAAATGAAAAAGCAGGTAGCGGTTTGACTGTTATGCCATTACCTATTTTCGATCGTACACTTAGAGGTAATCCACATAGGTCTGAGAGTAAGAAAGAGTGATCAGTCAAAACTGGATAACCACGAAGAAGGCCAGTTTTACTTGAAGAAATTGATAAACATGATATGATTATAATTGATGCGCGTCAAGAATCAATCACGCCTACATTCTATGTCGGGAAACTTAATTCTTGCAAATATCGATTGAAAAATGTTTAAAATCCAAAACATGTAGTTGAACTGAATTACTTGTGAAAGAAGTGAAATGCTACTAACTTCAGATAATGAGGACTAAAGTAAGTTTTGCTCAGTCCAGCTGGAAAGCACAGTAGTTTACTGGGCTATGTCTTTCAATTTCTAAAGAAGGGCCTTAAATAACCCAAGTTATACTTCAAATTCAACTTGAATGAATATCTTGCGATGAATGTATTTAAATTATTGAACAACGATCTTTTATTATTGTAAAATGAAATATCGTAAAAAAAATTATGAAAAAATGTAAAAAATGAAGCATGCTTTATAAACTTCTCGTGTACGATCGGGATCATTTGCTTCTAATTATTCTAAATTGTCATCTCTGAATGGCGCTAAACCTATAAAACAAAAAAAAGAGATTTTATCAGATCAGCAGCCTCAGAGGCGAAATTTACGTGCAGCCGAATCGTTTTCTCCGTCAAGTAAAAAGATGCGCAAGTTTGAGCTTGAGACCAAACTTACCCCGTGCGTCTCCGACAGCGTCTAGATGTGTTCGGATCATCGACAGACAATCGGCTTTTTCATTCAACCTTTTGATCTGTCTTTTATAACGTGTCCTGCTATTTCGATTTTGTCGCATTAAGTTTCTTAATAGCGTAATGCGGGCATCAATTTCAGGAATATGCTTTCCCAGAGCTTTGAACTACAATATGAAATGATTAATTGAAAAGAATATGATTATTTACAATTATTTAACGTAAACTTACCAACAAAATCAAATCTTCATTACTCAATGCTGTGATAGATTCTAGATTATGTGCAAGAATTTCTTCGCAGTTCATTTTTAACCAGTTTGAAATTCAATTTGTTCGAGATTATAAAGTACAACAGTACGCCTTTACCCTTATCCCTGTCGAAATGAATGAAGAAAACTTTTGATACTAAATATAGTCTTGATTTTTTCTAAGATAGCCTATATTCATATATAAGTGAATGTAGTTTGTGTCATAGTAGTAGAGAAAGAAACAAGGCGTCCCGTTTGCCATTTTGCCTGGTAATAGTCTATTTTGTCCATGTGAGAAACGTTTCAAAAATAAACGAGCGAAGTGAAATAGACGAATATGTGATGTAAGAAAAACAATTACAAGTTTAGAACGAACAAAAAGATAATCTTGAATAGTTATGGTAAAAGAAAGAAACTGTTTAAAGAATGTTAAAAAATACATTCGACCGCTTTCAAATGTCCTTCTTAAACACTTATCGTTGTAAAAACGTATAATCTCGCATGTAATAATACAAGTTAATTGCTTATATCTCTGGCATATCACCGATAAGTGAAATTTTTAAATAGAACTAGAGTCGATGAAAACTACGTTTTTGGATAGAGGATACTCGATTGCATATGTATGTGCCAAAACTGGCTTGGGTACTGTCGGTCGGGTAGCAAAAAACGTTTTAGAAAGTTTTCGAGAGAAAAAACAAAAAAAACGCCAAAAAATATAACGACTCGAGCAGGAATCGAACCCACGCCGTGAATAAGAATCTGCTGTTTCTCTCTGCTCTGTCCACTGAGCTATCGAGTCTATGCTTTTCTATCGTCCTTTTTCTCACTATATTTGAGATGATAAGGAAAAAATGAATTATTGACGTGAAGGATCTTCCAGAAACATATGCGAAAAATTACCTAAACGAGAAAGAATCTTGAATCTACTCGAATTTTGCATTCTCATGATGGAAACTGAGAGAAATTTAATTTTTTTGAGTATATCTTTTTCTCTCTAAAAGGAAATGTGTAAATGGATGAATACCCTAATGAAATAGCCACTTTTGGACAAGTGATTTCCAAAAGTTTTAACATTTTAAAGTGCCGAACGTCGGCAGTTCCCCACTCTAAATATATCATAAAAAGAAAAGGCAACTTTTCTCCATCGAGTGTTTCTTTCACGAATTAGACTTCTGCTGTGGTGCTGTGGCCCGTGCTTTGAAAGCATAGATGTTATTAATTCATAGAATGACCAATTTGTTTTGAGAAAAATGTGTCTTGATCACCAAAAAAGTGACTTTTGATCACCAGATTTATTAGTAGACAGACAACAAAAAGGATATAATGAAAATATATACAACAAGAAATAATCCAGGTCGCAGGAAACGAGACAAATGAGACATGTATGGCTCATTTATGATATGAAGTGAAAATGATCATATTATGATCAAAAAATGATTTAAGTATGAGCTTAAAATGATATCATTTTTGAGTCATTTTAAGACCATTTCATAAAATGAGATAAAAATGATGTATATATGATATAATTTGTAAAAATGATCTAAATATGATCCTATTATGATCATCTAAAAATGATCTAAATATGATCCTATTATGATCATCTAAAAATGATCTAAATATGATCCTATTATGATCATCTAAAAATGATCTAAATATGATCCTATTATGATCATCTAAATATGATCCTATTATGATCATCTAAATATGATCCTATTATGATCATCTAAAAATGATCTATTTATGTATCATTTTTATATCATATCTCTAGGATCGCAGATGTGACATTTACGTGTGATTTTTACATCATTTTTAGCCTGTGATATAAAATGATCATTTTCTTACAATTACGTTTGTTAGATTTTATGATCATAATTAGATCATATCATTTATGTGTATTAGATTAGTCATTTACGGGACATTATGATACAAACGGAAGTAGCAGTTTTCTATGGAATTATGCGCATTTATCTTCTACCGCTTTCCACAAACACTGTACAGAGTTGAGCTTACAGACTAAAAGATAGTAAACTTAATTTCTGATATTTTTTACTCTGAAGCCAACCCCCGAAAACTCTGTATATATGTATTCTTTGATCACACTTAGTGAGTGGTGCATTGTGAGAGTTGGAGATGGAGTGAAGTGCGAGGATATTCACCCAAATAAATCCATCATTTGCTTCAGTGTAATACAAAATTTCGAAAAGTTTTCATTTAATATAAGCTGGACTAATTCAGAATACAAGTGGAAAAGTATTCCATTACAGTACTCTACAGCAAAACTTTCGAAAAACATAAAAACAATTTTGTACGAATAGAGATTCGAACACATAAACTTAGCTTTGCAGTAAACTGTAAAACTTAATCCACTCTTGTCACCATATTCTGTACAACGATCGAAGTTGTTCAATCGACTCGTTGTGATCAGTAGAATTTTTCACCTTTGGTCACCAGATTTTTAGAACTGTCTAGTATATCACCCAATGATAAAAATTTTTTGAATTTCATCATTCTGCTTAGAAGCTTCAGACTGAGCATTTCATTAGTGTTGATAAAATGATACATCCTTGAAGCATACAAAACTCCCAAAATTCATATGTTCCATCCTCCTTTCGTTCAGTGCTTTTTGTTTAGTTCTGTGAGAATATTGAGTCCCTGTGATACTGCATATGACTCATGAGAAGTAAGTCATAAATCCATGCATGACAAAAATGTACAAAACTTAATAACTTAAGAAATATTACTGAAACATTGCTGAAACATGTTCTCTTTCCTTTTATACGAAACGAAAACGAAATTTATTTCCTTTCTTATGTTTTTCTTTTTTCGTTGCTTCCGCATACACGAGAATGAGTATTTTCTATTTTTCCCTTTTCTATCTTAAGAGCACAGAAAAGAAAGAAACAAAGACGTACAATGTGAATATACTCTAAACATTACTTATTTTCTACGGCACTAATATTTCAGGCCTTTCTCTCTCTCTTTCACGGACGAGAAAATATTAGACTGATATACTCGCTCGTTCATCCTCTTTTCTCACATATTACTTCTGTATATGTGAGAAAAGAGAAAGACAACTTCTCAGCATATGAATAAAGAGCTCTGTGAATGACAAGCGAGTATATCAGTCTAATATTTTCTCGTCCCGATAGAAAGAGAAATAGGCCCGAGTAATGAATGTACTCTGATTTCTGTTTTTCAAACATTTTATAAGCAACAAATGAATTGTACCTTCGATGATAAATGAAGAAAGACAGATTCGATGTACAAAACGTTCAAATTATAGAGCCAGGTAAGATTCATAATTCGATAAAACCAGCATCCTACTGTATGTTAACTGCCGGTTAACAGTTCCTGTTTTTTTGAATGGAATGTTTATTCTTTCAATAGATCACGTAATGTCAGTGACAAAACTCGAGTCGTTTTCCAACGAATTATTTCTCGATATCTTTGATCATATGAATATTGGTGATATAGTTAATGCGTTCTTTGGCTTAAATTCGCGAATTAATTCAATTATTTTTCATCAAAAACAATTTTTTTATTTCTCTTTGACATCAAGATCATTATTATCCGTTCTACCTCAACACATCGCTGATCGAGTTATTTCGTTGAAGATCATTCATTTCGATCTTAATCATTGTCTAAATATTCAACAATTTTCTATCGTTGAATCGATAACATTTGACCAATGCGAGTATAGAACTGTGAAAAAACTTATGCCTGGTATTTATCAATTGAAATATTTGAAACATTTGATTGTTCGCCATAATGTTTCGTATATGAAAGCGAACCAGCTAGAGAGACTGTACGGACTAATTTTATGTGATAAATTACCAGAGACAGTAAAAACGTGCATAATAGACATCTGGTAAGACATACGAGTGGCTTCAGCACTTTTGAAGCGCCACAAGATCTCTACGTTGACAAGCCAATTTAATTTAGGACTATGGAGCAACGTTCAGCATTTCAACAAATAACAAGGTGTTCAAATCTTGAAAATCTGTTGTGAGTGGTGCATTTGTCCCTCTCTTTCTGTTTCATTTAATATCTTTGTTTTAGATTTGAATGTTGCTGGTCTTTTCTAGATGGTTTTTGTCGACTTTCATCCGTCATGTCAAATTTGAAATCTTTACGTTGCCGAGTGTACATTGATCAACGTCACGAGTGTGATTTGCGCGACGCGATTAATTTGAACATGAAAAAGTTTATATGTCGAATAATATGTCCAACAATGTATCATATTGATCTCATATTTACGTGTTTTCCATGTTTAACTGATTTAAACCTGAATTATACGGTTAGTGATGAGTATGACGAGTGCTTAGATGGTAACAGATGGGAGCATGTGATCGTTAGACGTTTGCCACAATTAAAGATATTATATTTGTGGATGAAAATACAGTTCGTAGAGGTACATGATATTGATCCAGTAGTGAACAAATTTAGAACAAGATTTTGGTTAGAACGAAATTGGCGGGTTCGATGGAAAGAAGAGCATAGCACGTTGCACCACATTCTCGTTTCTAATCACAAAACACAGAAATAAGTGAAGCATGTGCATGTGCTATTTCAAGCGAGAGACGTGATTCAGTACATTCAGTATTTTTAATAAATCGTGTATAGCAGAGTTAAGCTTAAAGCAGTGACTCAATCTGGCTTACAGACATACTTTTCAAAGACAAGAGTGCTAGGTGCAACCAGTGCTTCTTGTCTGATCTATAATTTGCAGGAAAAATTCTCTCATTTTTGCTTGTTCCCTAATCGTGATTGTATAGTCATGTAGTGTGTTAGTCTCCTTCAGTTCCAGATTGTACTCTGGTCATGTGTGGTAATAAAATAAAAGAATCATCTAAGATCACCAAAATTCAAATGGGATAAGTTAATCAAGTGACTGAAAGTCGCTTCACTAATCAATAAAACTAATAGAATATTCCAAGCTATTAAAAAGATATTGAAACAAAACATAAGGTATTATTTTAGTGTACTACTGCATTAATCGTTTATCTGTACATTTAATTGACAAATTTTTGCCGAATCTAGATAATTTCTTTTTTTTATCGCTTTTGATTAAATTTGTTGTTGAATAATCCCTTTAATAACGTCTTATACATTGCGATAATTGTTGTACGATATGTATATGGAAAATCCTCTAGATGGTTTTGATAAGCGAATCATTTGGCCTATTAGATGACGATATTCATTGAAATCGCGAAGGATGTTAAAGAGCTTGACGAAAGAAAATATGACTCGACTGGGACTCGAACCCAAAACCATGACATTCCTTACCAACTCTCTAATCACCGATGGTGTCGAGCCACAGCCTCATATCTGTTTCGTCTTACGAAAGAACTTTTTCTTATGTAACATGTCCAATTACAACACCAGACGTCATAACTTTCGGAAAACTTTCCTTCAAATTAAGATTATTCTGATACCGAACTTTTCTGTGATGCTCCGCCGAAACCGCATGTCAGAGGAGCCCGGGATCGAACTTTTGTTGTTTTCCACTGAAACTACTGAAATTGAAAAGTGAAACTCATACATCATACTAACTTTAATCTGTGCTGTCGAGAGCTGTATATGTTAAAAACTAAAAGAGACGTTCGAAAAAACAGATTAATATATAATACAATTTGTATACTTCAGATTAGTGTAAAAAGTTATTTTTGTTTTAATTCGTGAAGTGGGGAGAATATAGAATAAATTCACAGTCAGCACTGCTTCTTTTCAACATAGAATAAATAAACATGTCAATAAAAATAGAAAATTCTGGCTTTCCTTATTTTGTTCTTTAAAAAGAAATAACGTTCTATACAGATATACCTGAAATTAGTGTAAAGGTACGGGGATAAAACTAGTACGGAGATGTTAAATACATGAATGTTTCGTTATTCAATCGCAGCGATGAATACAACGGTAATTGATGAGTAGTTGTTATTCATCATTTAACACTCTTATTTATTGATTATTAATAGCTCTGTTTCAGAAAAGATACTGACGAATGATAATAGCAGTATTTTTACTATTTTCATTTCTTTTTTACGCACAATACTCTCACCACCATGACCCGAAGAGAAAGCCGGAAAGTCATGGTAGTACTGAAAGTTCTCTCAGAATTCATTTGGGTTTTTCATTATCGTGGAAACCTACGTTTTCAAGTTCAAATTTATTTTGTCATAGATGTGAAAGACAGTGGAGATGGACAAAAAGTTTAAACAAGTGAAACTTTGACGAAGCCTAACCGAATATAAGAAAAAAGTAAAAATAACAAGAGTAAGTTATGGCTTATAAATCATACTGAAGTGTTCTATATTATGTCGCACTAAATAGATACTCACACAACGCGCGTCTGAACTAATTTGCAGAAAAAGCAGCAATAATCTTTCGTGGCAAAACGTTCCGGTCTGATACAGTTTTTGGTATAAAAGATGATGAGGTGTTTTTACGTTTAAATTTTGGAATCTGCCAAAGACATCTATTGGATGTTCTAGCAGATGTTCGAGTAGTTAGAGGTTTTATTAGAGAAAAAGAGCTGAGTGCTGTGCGTCCTGTAATGAGTTTATGAAAAAAAGTTAATCTGAAATATTTTCTCCGCTTTTCTAAATCAGGTAGGTTTAACTGTTGAATTAGGTCAGAACTGTTGGCAAAGAAATTGTTAGTAATCATTCGTGCAGCTAGTTTATGAACAGAGGTTAGTGGACTAAGATGTGTTTTAAAGTCATTGTCAAAAACAATACAAGAATAATCTAACACTGGTAATATACACGTTTTATAGATGTGAAGACGAAGAAATGTAGGAGCACACCTAAAAGTACGATTCATAGCACCTAACATTTGTCTACATCGTTTAGCTATGTTATCAATATGAAACTTCCATGTAAGATCATGCGAAAGATGGACTCCTAACAATTTTATATTACTATCTAACAAAAGTGGTTCTCCTAACAGATAAAGTGGAGGATATTGAGTAGGAAGTTTATTGTTAGAAAAAGGCATAAAAAAACATTTTTTAATATTTAACGAAATTTCGTTTTTAACACACCAGTCTGCCATGACATTTAGAAAGTTCTGTACTTCTGTGAAATCACTGAAGTTGTCCAATGGAATTAGTCCAAAGACATCATCAGCGAAAAGAGATGCTGTAACCGCTGGAGGAAATCCTTGACTCAAGCCATTAATAAATATTAAAAATAACAATGGGTCAAGGATACTGCCCTGAGGTACACCTGAAGTGACTTTTGCTGCTTTTGATTTTGCCTTATTGATAATGACGATCTGTTCTCTATCTGTAAGATAAGATTCAAACCATTTAAGAAAGTATTTCCAAAATAATTAAAAGATTTTGTTCTATTGCTCTTAGACTTTCATTAGAAAATTCTCGAACACGATCCAATGTTTTCATAGTCCAGATAAACCAATAATGTCTTAAACATTCTCTCTGCATACCTTTAGTAAACTCTATTAATAAATCTAAGGTATGACTATTTTCTAGACTGTTACAATTAATTAATATCTTTTGTAATGTTCGATTTTGATCTTCAAGATATCTCCAACCTTCTAAATTATAATTTGTTTGTTGTAAATTGTAAAGATAAGTATAAGTGAAATTCGAAATTTTAGCTTTTAAGCACATTTCTTCTACTGTATGTGCAACAATGATAGCTTCTAATTTTTGAAGAAAATAATCTCCAGTTATCAAAAGAGACGCTTCACTGGGTTTATTAATAAACTATTGAATGATCTCTACATCAACGAGATTATTTTCAGTTTAAAATTTTCTCCACGCTTGTTTATACAAATTCTCTTTTAGAATTTCAACATTCTGTCGGTCTAGAAGCGACTTCGAAAGTTCTTCTTGTGTCATTTCCATTAATGCCTCTGCACATCTTTGCGAAGCAACAAGACGTTGATGAAAACATTGCTCATTAATAATTCGATTAATAGTACTTCTTAAATTGGCAATTTCAACACTTCTAATTTCTAATCCTGTTGCCGATTGGTTAACATCTACTCTCTGAATTTGATCCTGTAATTGTTGGTAAACTGCTCGATACTGTTGTAAAAAGTCATCATATTGACTCAATATCTGTTCTGCTAATAACATCACTCCAATATTCATTTGTTCTGTATTTAATATTTTACTATCAAGTCGTTGATTTTCTACTTTAATGGTTTGCGAAAATTTTTCTTGCAAAATTAAAATTTGCTCAGCAGCACGCTCGATATTTGGAAGTGTATGAACTTTGTGAGGAGGCAAACCTTCCAAGGTAGCCATCTTTTCTAAAAATTGGTTTAAACTCGGGGCTAACCAATGCTGATACGAAGCTAACTTTTGAGGATTACAATATTTGTCAAAAAATTGTGCAGTTTCTTGAAAAACATGTTGATGATTTATAGCATGAATTTGCTGTACAACGTCTTGATCTTTATGTTTACATGTCATACTAGCTCCTTTTTGTGTATCTTTAGTAGTATATTTATTTTGAAACCTACGATTGTGTTCGTCATCTTTCATAGAAAGCATTGAATAATGTTTATACCTTTGCTTTTCTTCATGCTTATATCTGTCGTCAGAATGGAGCCGACCTCCTTTTAGGTTATCTAGTTTTCGTGAGGTAACCATAGCCTTTAAAAATTTTTGCGTATTACTTATTGCTACATAATCTAGACCATTTCTGCCATGTTTTCCAGCCTCGCCTGGTTCACCTGGCTTACCATTGTCACTTTTCTGTTTCTTCCTACACTTTTCTTTTGAGTTATGAGAGAAACATTATCCAAAGGAACAAGCTTCACTAGTCCAGAATCGCCTTCATCTCCACAATAGCCCCCTGAACCTGCATCTCCTCCCGAACCACCAGCTGTACCATCAGTACCGATACGACGATAACGAAATCCTAAAGCACCTCCATAAAAGGCCCACGAGCGTTCTAACTTTTTTCTCATAGCATGTTTATCCGCATCTCTCCCATTGACACCTGTAATGCCAGATGCTCCGTTTCCTCCGTTTTGTCCTCTTCCTCCTTTCCCACCATAAGCTGACACTTCAATTGGAGGCAATTCATTCGCAAGTACATAAACATGTCCTGCACTTTTTCCATGTTTTCCGTCAGATCCATCTTCTCCTTTATTTCCTTTTCCACTCCGATCTGTACCGTGACCATTTTTAGCTGGATTATTTTTCCAAATATCCTTTGCATCTGTTTCAATATACAATCAATATAGCTCTAGAATTCAATTTTTGATCCGATTCTTTTGCGATAGAAAGAGCTGAAAAAAAGCTGCTCAGTAGAACTGTTTATATTTTTGAAAAGATTCCACCATAAGCAGAGACTAAAAAAGATTTATTAAATATGAATATGTGCTAGAACAAAATGTTTGTTGCTGTTTTTCAACTTTCCTATAAAAATTCAATAACTCAACGACGAAACACTACTTTGACTGTAAATTTTCAGACTGTACTTATAAGTGTTCACAGCTTAAGTAACGTATACGTATTTGGAATTATTGATACTGTTATAGAGTGTTCATACAACAACAGTATTCCATATTTTGCATAAAGAGGTGTGTGGTATGAATTTCACTATTTTACCACTTGAATTAGCTTTAATCACGATCGATTATATTCAGCAGATAGAGCTTTTAAATTGCTAAATGATTGATAAATTTTGCTTTCTTAATAAGATATAAAGTACAGTATAATGAAGAGGCATATAACACCAATTAGCACTAAGCTTAAAAGATCGTGTGAAAATAAAAAAGATCTTTAAAAAATAACCAAGAAATTATGCGGAATTCTTTTCTTCATTAAGAAAATACTAGGAACTCGAAAACCACAACAAACTTCAAGCTAACAGCGGTTGTCTTACAGCGCCTTTTTTGCTTCCTGGTGAAGATGTGCCGTTCCAGCATACACTTCATATTTAATAAATCTTTTTTAGTCTCCGCTTATGGTGGAATCTTTTCAAAAATATAAACAGTCATACTGGGCAGCTCTTTCTATCGCAAAAAGAATCGGATCAAAAATTGAATTCTAAAGCTATAGAAAGACCATTACAAAAAGGGGTAAGTTTTCTGTGGACCACCCTGTATCAATACAAATGATATCCTAATATACCTGCCGATCCTACCCTAAGTATATGACTAAGAATCCTCCAAAGAGATCAACACTAAAACGGTTTCTTATGATCTCATTAAATAGAGCGTTCAAAGTTACCCATAAACCCAAGTTGTTAAACCTTAGAGCCTAAAAATGAGTGAGTTATCGATTTTCATACAAAAAGCATCGAAAAATAATCGAAAAAGTAGACTTTTATCATATTTTAATTTTTTCTTGTTTTGTTCTCTATTTTAAAAATCCGAGTTACGCATGAATCGAACGACCAGAAAACCTGTACAAGTTAGGCTAGCGGCAAGAGGCTCAAGTCATAAGTTAATGGCCAAAAAAAATTCAACTTATTGAAATTTGTTAGGTTAAAACACTTGATTTCTTTCAGTAAGATAGCTACCACATAGTCAAACCATGTGATAATAAAACAGTTTTAACGTAGTTTGTAGACCGATCAATTGTTTACAAAATGAACTACAATATTAATACCACCAGAATTAGCATCATTCATCAAGTTTTCAAAACTTTAGTTTTGACTCAGACTAATTCATTCTCAAAGAAAACTGATATTGGTGATGTTCTACGACATGTTTCTGCGCGTTTCTGAACAAAACCTTCACTTGAAAACACTGGAGGCATCCCAGTTGCGATAGTTTTTCTTTTTCGATTTAATTAATGCCTAATGAGTGTTAGCATTATACGTTAAACATTCTATTCCAGGTTTTAAACACAAAAAGGTCGTTTAACACTGTCTGTTAAATTACATCCTTCACATGTTTTTAGTTTTCAGGCTTAATTTGAATATATACATAACACATATTAACGCAACATCATTAGGCTGCTTGATAAATGCATGTGAGGCAAAGATGATCATTAAAAGACGCCGTAATGTTTACTTTTGAAATTTCGACCACCTGCTACAACTTAAGTTTCTTTATAATACTTTATGCCGCCAGTGTCAATTAGGAAAATGAAAACGAAAAACACGACCGTTTTAAGTACGTAAGTAATCCATACAAACATTGCAAAAGTTACATCGTTTATCAGCGGCGTCATATCTAGTCTGCTAGGTCGAAACTTCCTCTGCATTGAGAGTATTACAAGGAACTCAGAGCATAAATTTCTCTCCCTATGCATACCAAGTGAATTATTGCTATCTTGAATTTTCATCTATTAGACTCTATCGTTCAATAGAAACATTCTTCAATACACTACACAAAGCCAACAGCACACTGCTTTCAACATGTTAATACTGTGTATAAAACTTCAATATCAGTTTTCTTTGAGAATGAAATAGTCTGAGTCAAAACTAAAGTTTTGAAAACTTGATGAATGATGCTAATTCTGGTGGTATTAATATTGTAGTTCATTTTGTAAACAATTGATCGGTCTACAAACTACGTTAAAACTGTTTTATTATCACATGATATTCTGAAAAAAAGAACTTAAGTTTGTTTAAATAGTGTATTCAGTAATTGATCGTAAATGAAGTGTTCTAGCACTGTACTGGGAATGAAAAGTAAAGATATTCGACGATATTTATCAGCTGGGCTTATGTCAGCCAGATTCCATTGTGAGAGATATAACCCAGTAGAAATAAAACGAGCACAAGTGTGATTGACAGGCTAAGTAGCTTCGATAAACACTCTCTAAGAAAGGTGGAAGATCCATGATTATTGGGTCCCATCAGTGCCAGCGTCTAGAACGTTGTTGAATCTCGCATATCGCTTAGGCGTACACAGTGTACAACTTGTAGACAGTAGACGTCTAATAAGTCTAAGTATCAATTCAACATGCTAGACACCTGAGAACTATTAATAAGTACCTTAGCGTAGATTAAACCCTCTAACACGCGTCGAAGTATAAGTACGAAATGTGACGATGTAATTAAGAACGCATCATATACCGTTGCTTTTCAGGTTTTACTACTTATACATTGTAATTATTCGGTATAACTGGCGCACGTTTCCGAATTAAACAGAACTTTATTTCTACTCGACTGTCTGTCACTTGTAATGAAGAGAGTAAGAGAAAGCAGAGAGCAGAAAATTATAAGTTTTTACTATATCACAGTATGTTTCTTTCTCACGGAACAAAAGAAGAGTCACTAAGATAAAGAGCTCCATTCACACGTGATTCAGGCTGCTAAACTTTTTAAAAAGTGACTTTGACTATAGACTGTTAATATCATTGTATTAAACAGTTATTAGCTATGTGACTCTTCCTCTACATCACTCTTATAGTTTTTAACAGTTCGCATTGCGCGATGTGAGCAATTTTTATGTAACGTAAAAGTAATATTTGCGCAGATAACAAGATTCTTCTATTACATTTTTTTTCATTTCTTTGCATATATATAGTTCTAGTATGATAGGAATATGACATTTTCGTTCGATTACAAGGTCTTCTTATAAAATGACGCATTTTTATACGATTTTACTTGTCATATTTTTTATGGTTCATTCAAAATTTGAATGTAAACAAGTTTTAAATGATAATAATTATAATATCGATGGAACAATTGAAAATTCTAACTGGGAATTTGTACGTGATATATTTAAAAGTAACTTTCATGATGGATTAGATATTGGTGCGTCATTAGCAATTTATCATAATGGTAAATTAGTTGTGGATTTAT
>CAJNOQ010001710.1:0-29192 GCA_905250885.1 Didymodactylos carnosus | reverse complement strand
TAAACCAGTTTTTTCTTTCCACGCTATGTGTCACCCAAATGGCTATTCTTCAGTAAAATAAGCGCGCCATCGTTAGCCATCATCCAAATTCGACGAAACTTTCACAGAATATTCTTCTACTCACAATACAACTATAGTGCATGCCAAACAGTGCCCAAATGATTCTGAACCGAGTTATACATTTTTCAAGAAACCCTTCATTTTTTAAAGTCTTTTAAAGATATTTTATAATTTTCTCGGTCCAGAAACACTTTTATTGAAAATTAATATGATAGTTGGAATCAGCATGAAAATCTACATCAAATGATGTAGCTTTCAACTGTTTTTTCGAAAAGAATTTTCAACTTAACCTAGTGCTATAATTAATTATGGAACGGTTTTTGACCGCTGTCCGCAATGACATTAAACTATGGGTCCTCCACGACCTTAAACTAGGGTAATGCTGTATGGTCAGGTTAGGTGGCGGTTATGATGTCGGAATTTGGCCTCTGGTTCTTTCGGATTTGTACATGACGACCGATGATTGAGGGTACAGCTGAAGGCTTAGCTCAGAGATTTCAATTGTGAGGACCTCCTCGAGCAGCCACAAAGCCTTTCTACCCAGGCCACAGTTATCGGCCGCTTGTTTTGTGGTTGTACCTGGTCTCCCACCCTGCGAAAAGGTGGTTTACTGAGAGCGCAGGGGGACAATGATGTTCTAAATTCGTCTACATGTTAGTGGTCTCATGCATTACGGATAGGAACTGAGTCCTTTAGGATGCTCCAGTGCGCCAGAATAGCCAGACTTGTGACCTTGCGTCGGTTCCCCTCTGGTCTGATGTACTGGAGTGTCTGCGAGCAGCATTTATTGGGCTAGCGTGCATGGTTAGATCTTCCACGGAACGGGTGAGTTGTTTCCCTGACGTCAATTAGCAAGATGATTTTGATCTTTTTCATAGTTTTCTTTTTTTCGTATCAGTTCGCTTGTCGTACTTCTTTTCGTTAAAAACAGAAAATGAATCTCTCACACTATTTTCAAGTTTAGTGACTTGGCCTATAAAACCAAAGGCCAAGGGGTGGTGGTGGGCACTAATCAATCAAGCAAAGTTTCTCAAAGATCTTGGATCATGACACTGAAAAGGTTATTTCTGAAAACCTATGAGCACTAACTCAGGGCTTCTAGTTTTATTATAAAATTAGGTTTTCCAGAAATCCGGAACTCCGGAAAACCTCACACAAGAATATGAAATTTTCTTGATAATATAAATACAATCTGGGCATCGCATAACATACAAAAAAATTAATTTCTCGAGATTATGAACATTTTTTAGCACATTTGGTTTTTCAAAAGACCCGGGCTTTCTGGAAAACCCACACCCACACACTTTTGAGTTTCGCAACGTATTCCATTGGAAAGAGCACATCTGAAAACCTATAAAAAACGTGTTTGCTGGCTTATGGATTGATTTTAGAACAAATGCCCACATACCTATCAAAAATTGCCCACTGTGTGGAAGTCACATATTTTATGTGTGTATCCCAAGAAAGGTTTGATGTCATGGTAAACACCTAAGTATTTGTGAGTATCCACATTTCTTTTGATGTGGATAGTGATTTGAAATAGTTAAGCATATAGAAGAAGAAATATTTCTTTTCCCAAATGACGTACTAACACACTTGGGAGGATTCAGAGGCAACATCCACAAGCTGGACTATTCCTCAACTTTTTTAAAATTCTCATTTAATACTTTCATTACTATATCGTCATCATTATCGGAAAAATATAATAATGTATCATCAGCAAAAAGACGAGCTCTTTAAATCATGTTCGATATCGTCGATATATATCAGAAATAAGAGCGGACCGAGTATCGACCCTTGTGAAACTCCTCGATTTATTTTCGATGTCCGAGATGTTTGTCCTTTCACAACTGTGATTATTGTTCTAGCAGATAAATAGTCTTGGAACTAAGCTAGCAATTATGGACTGACACCTTTTTGCTTCAATTTATATAATAATCCCTGATGTCAGACTTTATCAGATGCTTTCTGAAAATCAAGAAGTACAGTCCGGATGCTTCTATCATTTTCTTTGTCTTCATATATAGAGTGGACTAGATCAACGAGTTGGTTAACTGTTGAATCGCCCTTAATAAATCCTGACTGTAGCATAGATAAAAGCTTGTTCTCAACAAGATAGTTATATAAACGACGATACATAATGTTTTCTACTACCTTCGATATAGCTGGCAAAAGGGTGATAGGTCGATAATTATTAACTAGTCAGTGCTCTACTCCTTTAAAAATCGCGTTAATAAATCCAATTCTAAACATTTTTGAAAAGGAAGCCGTAGCAAATGAAAGAGTGCATATGAGGGTAACAATGTCAGAAATAATAATTGCTGATTGTCTAAAAATCTATTATTAACACCAGGAGCAGTGGCCTTATTAACATCAAGCTTAGATAGAGTGTACTCAACTTCGTCAGACGAAATGCCAGATATATCAAAATATGATTTTGCTAATGGCAACTGATTCTCATGAATAAAAGCATCATAATCCGTTTGGCTCATTGAAGAAACTGAGGCAAAATGCTGATTAATTAAGTTTGCCTTTTTATCGTTTTCGTACACTCGCTCTTAAATTACCAATTTAAAAAGACATTCATAAGACTTAAAAATTCTCTCGCTTTTATTTGTAATGATGCAGACAAATACTGTAACTTTTAAGTCAAAACGAACATTAACCACTTTATATTGGAATGTATATGGTTTTTTGTTCTCTTTCTTGTTCTTACTTGAATAAGGATTGTTGTTTTATGCTTCAGTAACAATAATAATAACGAGTGGCGAGAAGGTCACTGCCAAAGCATAAAAAAGATCGAGTATCGTTCAATTCATCTTGTTTACTAGGATTTTACGTGGTTGCAACTATTTAGTAACGATAGTAATCGACCGATAGCTAAATTTCTCCTTGGTTGTAACTATTGATTTATCTTCCGAATTAACTATTGCTAGTGGTATTATTAGTTGCTATCCAGAGTACTCACTCATTCATTCTGCGCTCTTCATGAAAACAAATAAATAATATTCTCTTTATATTCGAATGTAGAAAAATTTTTTTATCGTTTTTGTTTTCTTTTTCTTCCTTATTTAACTATTATTTTATGTTCTAATAACAATAATAATCAAAAGCCGAAGAAAGTGAAGTTATAATTGGCATTTCACACCACAAAATGCACCAAAAGTCAGCTAGCTAATTAACTGCTATTTTAAGTTGATAGTACTTTTCAGAATGAGGCAGTTATAAATACTATTATAGTGTTATAAATACAGTTATACTGGTTTTCGGCGATGAGGAAAATATACATTAACATATCCTGAAAAGTTGTTTTTTCTTCAAAATTTAATCAAATCGAACGCATAGATTTATTAGACAGTAATGCTAAGTTAACAACTGAAAGCTAAATAGATTGAACACTAGAAAAGTTTTTTCGTTATAGAGTATTAACCGTATATATTGTAGATAGTACATGAAAAAACGTTTGGAGTGTCTGTTGTTACGTATTCCTGTTTATCATTGTATTGCTTTGTCATAGATCTTCGTCGTTCATTTTGATGATCCGGGTTTTATTAGTCATTTTTATTTTCTTATCAAGTCAAGTTGAGTGTATGCATTATAAAGGTGGAACAATTACATGGAAACCGACAGATGCTTATTCCACAGCTGATCCTGTGGAAATACTTATCACAGAAAAACACTCATGGACATTAGGTCGTTATTTTTGTGATGCAAATACAATAAATACGCAAGGTCTTTATTATGATGATACTGCAGGTTCAACATCGGGTTTTCCTACCGTTGATTGTCAATCAAGCAGTGTCTCGTCGTGCTCACCATTCACACCCATTGATCATATTACACTTTGTACAGATTTTAGTAATAATTTAACAATTAGTAGTGGTGCTTGGTATGAAAAACAATATTTAGATCGAACAACAAATATTTGGGTAGGTTGGACGGGATCAGCGTGGTCAACTGATGTAGATCCAAGTGGAAACGCAAGATGGAGCGTTCTTACCAAAATAGATTTGACATTGGGAACACCGATTAATACATCACCAGGTAGAAAGGAAATTTATCTATAATAATCCAATACTGCTTTCTTCTTCTGTCTATAGTTACTGGCTCATTACCTATTATACGTGTTTTGGTTAATACACAAGCTATTATTCAAATTCCAGCTGCTGATTGGGATCTTGGTCAAGTTTTGAAATGTCGTTTCGCGAATACTTTTGATGAATGTGGTGATGTGTGTGGAATGTTAACAAGTGCAAATATTTCTGCATCTGATTGTACCATAGAATGGAATGCTGTATTTAAAACGGGCCAAACAGCTTCTACATATATAGCTGCCATCATGGTCGAAGATTTTCTGAGTACTGGTGGATCAGCGCTAAGTGCTGTACCACTACAAATGGTTATTTATGTCTATAGTGCCGGTCCTGGCGCATGTGCGAATGGCCCACCACAAGTTATTGGAGCTAGACCTAATCGGGCATGTATTGGTAAGTAGAATGATGGAACCAAATCAGCCTAATAATACAGAAGTCATAGATTGTTTTTGCATGTTTGTTTATAGCTGCTACACCTGGTGTTCAGTTCAGTGAACAAGTTTATGCTGAAGTCTATTGTAATACCGATAGCATTGTAGAATTTATAACAACGTCACCGTTATACATGACAAAATCGTCCACAATAACAAACATGGGACTAAATAGTGACGGACACATGCAATTTGGTATTACACTCACTTGGACACCGATATTAGACCAAGCTGGTAAATAGAAAACACAGATAATTTAGAATTTCTAACTCATTAATGTGCCTCGCAGAGTTGTAACCGATTGAAAAAATTTGAATCAGATCGGCTCGACCGATAAGTGGTCCCACTTGAAATCAGCATCAGATCCACAAACGATTGGCAAAAGTCGGTGATCTTTCGAAGTTTTTCGAAAATTAGTAAGTATAAAAGTATATACTTCAAAGAATTTCAGAGGCGTCCGCAGCAATATGAGAGTGAGTTTTCGACGAAACGGGGATTAAACATCAAAAGAGAAAATAACAGCTTCAATTAGAAATCTTTTCTATGTTTGTCACGTTCTTTTTGGCTAAAACACATGCAATTTTTCAAAAAATAAATCGGTGAATATCGATCGATTAAAAAAATTAACCAGATCGGATCGTTTACTGGTCAATCAGCCGACCTGATACCGATTTGCCGATCCGATTACAACTCTGGCACCTCGACTTTTGGTATATAGGTCCCCAAGTGTTTTGTGCCTGCGCACTTGATAATAATGGCTTATCTGGGTCACAATACTGCTTTACGTATGTTGTCGGAGCTACTAGTCCCGATCTTCAACCTATCATTGCCGTTCAAGGAACTGGATCACCTGTGGGAGTCGTATTTTCAAATCAATCAGTATTCAGTATACAAGGTAAAATTCATGCATTTTTTTTCTCTCTTGGAATAAACACTAAGAAAAACATCGGGAAATTATGTGTATCAAGTTTACGCACTGAAATGGAACTTAACACGTGACTGCTTTTGTTCGTGTTCTTGATTGAATTTTTTGTTGTCTACGCGAAAAGGAAAAATACGTATATTATACTCCGCAACACAATGTTGCTAGCTTTTTTTTGGTATTTATGCGCTCCTTTTAGCGTCTGCTACTGTTCACCGTCCTAATCGTAATGGTACCTATATTAAAATTTATCATCAAAACGGTACTATGGTTTGGTCGATTGATTGTGGTTGGAGTCCGGATGTTTTCTATACAAATCAAACAATTGTATTTATTGTGCAAAATGCGAATTGGGATGCTGGAGCTCTTTATTATATTAATTTCGATAGCGGCGCATCATCTGGCACAGCTTTCTGCGGCCCGGAATCAGCACCAATCACAGGTAACACAGAAACAAAAACCAATATTTTTAGTATTAAAAGTTTAAAAACTGGTTTTTTTTCAAGGTAGCACGTTCTGGAATTTTACAATTTGGGATTCAAGACGATCAAGTACAACAACAACCACCACCACAGCTGGAACAGTCCCTACCGTCACCACTCGAGTAAATTCTTTTATTAAACGTAGAGAAAAAACAACGTTTCATTATTCCTTTTTTACTCATAGCCTTTGTCGACAACGACGCCCATACCCGGTCTAACAACAACCGGCATAGCTTTGACCTCAACGACTACCGTTACGACCAGTACGACCACATCCACAACATCTGATACAACATCAACCACATCAAGTAAGTGGTTTTGTTTCTATTAACAGAAATCTTAATTTATTTTTTCTGGTTGCTTCAGCCACAACTGTTACCACCGCTACCACAACTGAACCGGAAATGACTGTCTTTTCACCAAAAGATTTTGAAATAGCATGCATTCAGCCTGTCACAATCATGACGGCTGTCATGTTCGCAGCAATGATCCCTATACATATAACCGCCATGTTTACAATGTATTTGCAATTGAATAAAAAATATAACCCAAATAAAATTGCAGCCGAATTGAGAATAAGTAAATTTTATCAAAGAAAACGATAACAATAAAGACTATTTGTATAATAACTCAGAAAACTGATAATCGTTTTCTAAAATAAGTCGTCAAATTTTTTGCGAACGCCTTCTTCTATACTTCTGCTACAAATATTGTCTATTTTACCTTTTATATCGAATATGTAAGATTCGATACTTTCTAACGTTCTTAATATCAAAGTAAACTACTCAAAATAATTTAAAAATCCATATTAACAATATAAACAACGAAGAATATGAAGTTTAAAAAATGAAACTGTACATACATGAAGAAGAAGTTGTACATATATTTTTTATCGGAAATTCTGCTGGTCATCTCCTTTTCTCACATCATTCTCTATATACGTTTTCTTTGTTTCAACTACATTACATAACTGTAATTGCTAATGATTAAGATCAACTACCTTTCCACTAGATGTGTACAACATTAGAGCGACGTATTGTCTAATATATAATGTTATTTTATCATTAGAGGTTTCTCGCTGCAGATTCGTTTCACTTAATCCTTAACCAGGAGAACTTAGTCCCAATGAATCAATATCCCAACGATAAGAACATGTAGGGTATTCGAAACTAAAAACTTGAGCAGACATTTTTCCATTTTTTCTGATATGTGTGGTTACAGCTCGTCGAGTTATCCATAGAAAACTGAGTTTTAGATTTTGAAAAATCATTTGTCTCTGAAAAAATATTAAAAAATTAATATTTTCATAGTAGGCTAAAATGAGCAAAATTCTCACATAAACAGAGATGCTCTCAAAATTTGCTGAAAATCAGCACAACCGGAAAATTGCTGCCTACCACTTATCTACTGCTGGGGAATAGCACTAAAAACTAATACTTACTTCATTCTAACCAGCGCCATTCATAAAACCCTCAGCATCAATATCTGCACTCTTTTCTTAATTCAGTACGAAAGAAAACCTAAAGTAGCTGCGAAATTGAGAGAATTGGTTTTTTGTTTTTCATGTTTGTTGCATAGAACAGCAAAGACTTTGTTGCTAACGTCATTATTGAATTGAAAAAGTTGTTTAAGTATAATAAAAGTAACACCATATGTTTCATCTACCACCGCGTTCGGATTCAGCATTTTGGAAAATTGTTAAAGACAATGATATTGAGGACGACGATTAATTACTAGCAGAAGATCGTGATGAAAGAGTTGTTGATATAACAAATTGTATAGTAAATTCAAGTAATCTGGTTGATGGTGTTGAAAGTTATGTAAATGTCCTGGTTAAAAAATTAACAGATGATACTGTTTCTAGTTCTCTTATTCATTTAATTGTCTTAAACAAGAGTCATACAATTCAGTCAAAATGATACAGCAGAATCATAAAAAAACGTGTGTAACATTAACTCAAGAACGGGATCCTGTATCACTTGCTTTTCTCATGAACCACGCACAGACAAAAGCGAGTATTTTTATCGAACGTTCCAATAATAATTACTATTCAAGTAACATGTGTAAGAAAAAAGCCAAAATATATCGAGCTGTGATGGGAATTTAACTGATTTTGAAATGTTATATGCTATATTAGAAGTAACGCTCTCTATTGTTTTGTTGAATAACAACGTTTACGTTTTATTGTCGACTTTTTCGTTCGGACCCCGACTTTTTTCTTTGGTTTTGGAGGTGGTGGCGAAGGAGTTGTCAGTAGTTTAATCAGCTGTTGTTTGGTAATGGTTGGAGAAAGTCGAATATTTAGTTTTTGTTTTACCTTTGCTTTCAATTCTACTTTCAATAATTTCATTAATTCTAATTTGTATTCAGGACGTGTTGATTTCATGTTTATTGTGCAATTAGATTACGCACTATTTAATCTGTTTCCTTTGAGTGTTTTTAATAGAATGAGAGTAAAAGAAAAGGCAACTTTTTTCGTTTTTTTTTGTATACGATAGAAAAGTATAGTATAGATTTATTTTCATTTTTCGTCTTTATTGTCAGAATAGATTAAAAAGAACGCTAAACTTTACAATAAAGAACAGTTATGTACTTAGTTACTTAGCGATTTCATGACTAACATCTGAGCAAATATCAGTAATCTTTGAGTTCAAGTTTGTTGCATAATATACGCAAACGAACTTTTTCGGTTGACAATATATTTACAGATAAATTTAAGATTGATGCAAGGCAATTAGCAATTGCTTCAACTCAAAAAAACATCAGCACCATTTTTCTCCTACCGTAGAATGAACAGATTTATTAAATAAATTGAGAACTTTCAGTAAGATATTTTCATCAAAAATACATTAATTCCATATTTTCAGAATGTAAGGAATGAACACAAAAATGTGATCGAATAAATTACAAACGTCGTTCGAATTGTTGTGGATAACATGAGTTTTAGGCAATTCAGTGAGTCGAAGTTCAACCAATGCTTTGATGTTAATAACGACGACCACTTTCATAGGGATGCGGTACAGATTACGCTGATTTTAATACAAGGCAATTAGCAATTGCTTCAACTCAAAGAAAACATCAGCACCATAGATGGCTAGACAGGTTGCACGGTTTTCAACGTTAGTAAAACTCATGTATAAACCCTGCGATCATACAACTATCAGTAAGCATTGCTCAGTTATCAATAGTAATGAACACAAAACATATATAGGACAATCATTAAGAGAATACATTGTGTTACAGAAAAAGTTTCTTTCCAAAAACTGAATAATGTCTCATTTCTTCATGCGTTATGTGAAAAGTAGCGCATGAATTTACACGAAATAGTAAGATCAGAATTGAAATCTATTTAAAGTCTCTAATAAATATCTCTGTACGAGGGCAACGACTTTCGAGTCAAAAATATAATAATAATTGCAGCTGTTTTGAACTTCATACCTTTATTTGTTGATATTTCGACCTTTAACCGGTCATTTTCAAAAACATGTTTTTTGATGTTTTTGAAAATGACCGGTTAAAGGTCGAAATATCAACAAATAAAGGTATGAAGTTCAAAACAGCTGCAATTATTATTATATTTCTAATAAATATGTATCACAACACTAGCTCATTATAGCCATAAAGCCTACCGACAGATGCAGAATAGAGATGTGAACGGGTACCATTTTTGTACCTCCCCCTCATAATAGAAGCCTCCGGGGCTTTTAAACTGTTCAAGCGTTCAAAATTTTTAGGGAGTGCTTGTATTATGGGGAAGCTACTATTACGACTTTCGTACAAAAATTTTCAGAAAAAAAAGGAGATTTTGAATTTCGATGCTCTTGCCTTTCTAATCATGGTAATCTCAATTAATCTGAAAAAAATCTTTTTCAAGATAAAAGATCTAAATTATATAAAATAATACCGTAGGTCATAGTTTTTACACCTAATCAAAGTCGAAGGACAAAAATGAGCATTTAATCCATTAGTTAGACAAAGGCTCTTTGAAATTTACAACGAGAAAATATTGTTTGAATCTGAAGATAAAAACAAAATGTTATTGTACACTATGCAAAGAACTTTGAGAAGAGATTCAACAAAATGTTTTATATAGATACAAAAGTCATCATTACGTTCTCAAGTAATTCTTTTTTAAAGCTTCATGTATGTTAGTTAAATTCCTGTATTTTTTCACTAAAATTTTGTGAGTTTTCCACTAGAATTTCCGCCTTTCGGGTAAATTAAAAAAGATTAGAATCCGTACCCGACAACTTCGTACCCGTACCCAATCTTCGGGTTGGGTGGGGTCGGTTACGGGTACATAACTGTCGGGTCCGGTCGGGTACGAGTGGAAAAAAAATTTTTGGGCCGGTACCGGTGCATATCTCTATTCTGCATCTGTCGGTAGGCTTTATGGCTATAATGAGCTAGTGTTGTGATACATATTTATTAGAGACTTTAAATAGATTTCAATTCTGATCTTACTATTTCGTGTAAATTCATGCGCTACTTTTCACATAACGCATGAAGAAATGAGACATTATTCAGTTTTTGGAAAGAAACTTTTTCTGTAACACAATGTATTCTCTTAATGATTGTCCTATATATGTTTTGTGTTCATTACTATTGATAACTGAGCAATGCTTACTGATAGTTGCACAATGTGCATTTTACTATAGAGCAGACGGACATATGCTATAGAAGTGGTAAGAAATTTTATAAACATTCTTTTATAGGTTTTCGAATACGCTCTTTCAAATGGTGAGATTTCCAGAACACAAAAATAATTTCCTATGAGTTTTCTAGAGATCCAGTCTCTGGAAAACCCACAAGAAATATTTTTGCATTTCGAAAACTTCACCATTGGAAAGAGCATATTCGAAAATCTATAAAAAAAGTGCTTATAGACTTTCACACTATTGCTAAAACAAATATCCAGATTCTAGGCAAAATGTGCTGTGGGGAGGCTTTCAACTCTATAATTCAGTCTGATAGAAAATTTTTCTCCAGTACAATTAAGAAGCTATGCATTATATGATGCAGTTTTTGCGCTAGTTCCGCATATGTCACTTTTAATGAATAAAAAGGTTTCTAAACCGAGAAAAATGCAAAATACCTGAAAAACTCAGGTTTTTTGGAAAAGCTGTTGTATGCTTTAGAAACATTTGCGCATTTTTGCGCATTCACCGTAGGTGCAGGATATATAGGAGAACATTCTATGAAAGTTCGATTAAATTTGGACCTTCGCTTACTTTCGCGCGCTCACTTTACTAAACTTAATCCTTCAGAAAATCGCTTGAGAAAAACTTTTTTTAAATTTCTCAGTTATCATAAGTCCAATTTAAAATTTCGTTTTACTAATCTATAGCTGATGCCATACAAATTTAGAATACATGTCGTTTTCAAGTACAACTCCATTGGCTGCTATCAAAAATTTTATTTTTCTCACCGATACTACTATTTCAGGCTAATTTTTGATTAGCTATTTTCCCGCGATACATAAATTTTGTAACATAATTTGTTGTACATCCAATAGAGCATCACTTGAAGTATATTAATCATTATCTGAATCGTCGAAAAGTCGATTTTCATTTTTTCACCTAGTGTCCGCCTGGATGCATACAGTGAGTTGTATGATCGTAGGGTTTACACATGAGTTTTACTATGTTATCCACAACAATTCGAACGACGTTTGTAATTTATTCGATCACATTTTTGTGTTCATTCCTTACATTCTGAAAATATGGAATTAATGTATTTTTGATGAAAATATCTTACTGAAAGTTCTCAATTTATTTAATAATCTGTTCATTCTACGGTAGGAGAAAAAAACGACATGTTAAACCTTTCTGTGTCTTATTCAATCGAAAGTTTGTGAATAAAGTGCGTAACTGCCACTATTAGAGCCATATGTTATTTTGTTACATTAGGACTTGTGCAAAACACGTTGACGCTTGAAACAAAGTCTTTTCGTATCGTAAGAATCATCAGACTTTGAACGATAAATCACGAACTAATTTAATTATTTCGCTGAAATCTTCATTGCTTTGAAATCGCTGGTCAATATCGTATCCAATACTTAACGACAGCAAGCAGATACCGATAAATCTCGACATAATACAGACTGTTTCCACTTCACCTAGGCGATATAGCATGTATTTCCATAACAAGGCCATGTATACATTTTGTATGTGAAATATGTTTAGTTCAGATATTGGTGTTGAATAGTCATGATAGTCATCGTTGAATGTTGTTATCGTAAAACTGGATGAGAACATGATAATGATCGGCAGTAAGTATGTGATCAGAGGATCGTGTGAGAAAATGCAGTAATATCTCGACCATTCAGTTATTCTTCGACTAACAATATTATCGCCATGAATGTACTTTATAAAAGAAAGAGTTGATCCGTTGGGGCAAAAAGTACTTGAATTAAAAAGTTGTCTTCTCACTTCGATGAGATCGGGTCCACCTTGATAGCAAGAAAATTTATAGGTTTCTGGAGATATAGCGAAGTGAGAGGAATCACAAACCTGTATACCTTCCATTTCGTTGTATCAATGTTCGTCTATCGTCGGTTGTTAAATGCCGATAGTCAGGTATATGTTTAAAAAAAGACAAAACTGATTTCTCATAATTCGATCGTCCTACTAAATAAACCTTGACACATGGTATTCCCATTTTAATTGGTACTTTTTCGATTTGTGATAAGACCTCCTTCTGTAGTTCTAAAAGCGGATGCAAATAATAATGTTGATATGTCTGTATCACGTTGGTGAGATAACACCAGTCCATTTCAGATAGCTTGGACAAATCTTTACTTAGCAAATTTAACGGATGAATCTAAATGATAGAGATTTGGGAAGGTGCATCTATTCAAGGTAATTAAAATATGTCAGTCTTACAGCAATTGTTTGTTGCTTAGATTCTGATATCATTTGAATATGTTGTCGTTTTCTCTTCCCGTATCTTTCTTTTTCATTTGTTGGAGCAAGTTTTCGCTTCAAGTCAGTGGTATAAAAGATCATGAGTTGACCATCAACACATTTGCGTCTTAACTGAGCTTCATCGTGTAATTCATCGAAAGTCCTTTTGGGCTCTGTCTAGAAATTAAAAGACAGCAGTATGGCAATTAGGAGAGCTCCATACAAGTACAATAATTTCATCCAACAACAACTCGAATGCCTGTGTTTTACACAAGATTTCGCAGTCGATCAATCTTGAACACTTCGTCGACTCAAAGCTTCGTTTTTCCGTTCAATTACAGAGTACTTTACTATGCCCAGACTGTTCCACAACGGCAGCACGATTATTGACAAGAGATTGACTCGAATCAAATATAACTAACTAGCTGAAACTTACTGCAAGATCTCAGGCAGATATTAGAACTTTAGCTGAACATCCTAAAATACTCTCTAAAAAAGAAATTGGTATTTTAATAAACCAAATAGAACTTTGAATATACAATTTTGATTCTGTACAAGATATATAATACCAAATTAGGTTTCTCTGCAGCTGCCAAAGCATCTGGTTTTGTAGTGTACCGATTAGGAGACAAACTAAAATACCAAGAGGGTATTTCATATTCTAAGATATCCTTTGAAGGTTTTTCATTTTTGATAGGATAACAAAGAATTTACTAAAATACTCACGATGGGTATCCTACAGAACCAAATTAGTTTTGTGTTAATATTAAGATACCATAGGATATTTGATTCGCTCTGAAATATCAAATGGGGTCTTGGGAAACGAACGTGGTTTCTTGGGATACGACTTAGGCATTGAATTAAAAAAACGATTTTAGCTTTTTAGGTTTTGTACTATATTAAAGTTGTTTTTCCTGGAACCGTGAGGTTTACCGGTATATGTTTCCGAACTAGTTTGTTTTAGAAATCTTGGATTTATTCCTGCACATTCAATAAAGTGTGCCTGGACCACAGTGAAAGTGCACATCACCTTGGACTGTTTTTGCACACTGAAAACGGCTTGTTCAATGTGCCTGTAACAGACAGGAATTCATATATAGCTTCCACAGACAGAACGAGAAAAAAGACCGAAGAGAAGAATAATTCTTCTGTTTTTTTCGATACAGAAACGCAAGATAAAAATTCAGATTACACAGTGACGATTTGCACATCATTTTGGACTCGAAATAGACACTTGGGAGAATGCGCACACTTTATTTTTTACGGTGTATAAGACGCAAAACACATACAGTGTGCATCCTGGCGGATATTAGATGAAAAAGTGAAAACCGACTTTTATACGATTCAAATAGTGCTATATATGCTTCGAATTCGGGTTATTGATGGCTGTTTAATGACATTAATGTTTTTGCTACAAAGTTCGAGTGGAGTGGAAAATCACCTAATTTAAAATTAGCCTGAAATAATGTCATGGGCAGGAAACTTTATTTTACATAAAAATGACTAACGTGGTAAGCTAACGCAATGAAAATTCTGAATCTCCAGATCATTTAGCATATATCAGTAAAAGTAAACCTTAGTTTGAGTTGGAGATCCTTGACAAAAGAAATAAAAGTTTTTGTAAGTGGTTTTCCCAACAACTAGTTTCAGTAAAATGGGTGCTCCCTCTACATCCCAGCTCGAAACTCGTTCAAACTTTGCCAAAACGTTCCTCTATATGCCTTACATATGTGGCTAATGTGTAAATGTTTCCGAAGTGTACGGCAGGTTTTCCAAAAACCCTTAATATTTCAGATATGTTCCATTATTCTCGGTTCAAAAACGTTTTTATTCAATAGAAATGATATATTCGGAATCAACCCAAAAAAATGCATAGAATGATGTATAACTTCTTAATTTTCTGTGGAAAAGTATTCGATGAAACTGGATTATAGAGTTAAAAGCCCCCCTCAGTACATTTTGCCTGGGAATCTGAATATTTGTTATAGCGATAGTGGGAAAGTCTATAAACACTTTTTTATACGTTTTCGCTCTTTGAATGGGTGAGGTTTTCAAAATGCAAAAGTATTTATTGTGAGTTCTCTCGGAACCAGGTCTCTGGAAAACTCATAGGAAATTAATTTTAGGTACTGAAAACCTATAAAAAAGTGTTTACAGACTTTCGTAAAACTTCTGTAGCATATGTCCGCCTGTTGTACAGTAAAATGAACATCGTGGGTGGGTCCGAAGGCCTGAAGCACTTTTCTATTGAATTTTTATCCATATTAACTTGCGTCTAAAAATTTAATATTTAGCTCAAATGATAGAAAATTTCATTCTCTAGAAAACGACCGTTTTGTTTTGAAACCATTTCAGTAGAATATTAGCGATATTCAAATATTTTAATTTTGTAAACGGTACAGAGTAAACTTAACTTCTTTCGCGAAGCGTTGCCGATCTCTCTGTTCCATTTTCGGATAATCATGTTAACGTCAAAAGATGCAGATTTTTACACTGTACAATCTGATACTACTTGTGCTAAATAATTATTCTTTTTATGAGAAAGAAAGCCCTCAACTGACTTATGTAGAAAATCCATATTATCGGTATTTTGCTCTTAAACTCAAGATACAAAGTCACGCGTTTTATACTGGAAAAAGTTGCAGAATTTCTCACTTTACAAGTTAATTTTAAGAGTATAAAAGACGCTACTAGAATACTGCTATACTCTGAAACTACCTTTGTCCTATGCCATCCGCGGACAAACACAGAAGACTTTTCGTTATGTCGTTCACACGTGAGCAAGAAATACCCCTAAACGTAACCTAAAAAACCAAAAACAGTGTTCTAAGATATGAAAATTGATTATTATTGGTAGCAAATGCAGATACCCTTTTTGGGTTTTATAAAATACACTTTCTGTTAGAGTGTACATGACATAAAATAGGAGTTCATGGTGTTTATTTGAATACCTTTGTTCTGGTTGGAAGAATGATGGTGTCGCCGACATCAGCCATTACCTAGAATAGATGACGAGCTCAATAGCTGTTTCAATGCGAACAAAAATTACCCCTTACTTCATCTATTTGGCTTATCAAATCTTTGAGCCATCGATACGACATCTTTTCCATTTAATAGGCTAACAAGATGAATTAACACGCCATTAAAAATATGCACGTGTACGATACTAACACATTTACAATATTTTCATCTCTTTCTTTCTTTTCAGTTCTTCAATCATTGTCTAACAATATGTTTTTTCTCTTAAAGAACCGAAAAAACCACGTTCCAAAGGATGCAAACACCATTCGACATTTGTGCCTCGTCACGTGTTCGTGTAACTGATAGTGATAAGTTGTCTCTTTCTTATCCTTGATTGTTGATGCAGTCGTCATTATGTCGATAAGAAAATGAGAAAAGGAACGCAAAAGCACAGTAAGGTAAAAAACTGTTTAATGTCAAATGAAACAGTTGTTTACAGCTGAGTAGGCCGCTTTTACAAAATGTCCCGAACAGATTAACTGAGGACAGTTTTTTTGGACAGTCTCCTCATAAGCGTCGCTTATCTCAACAATGTCGTACAGAGTTGCGGGACGTTTCCTGCCCTTCAAAATTAAATGGACTATCTTCTGGCGAACTCTAGAAAATTCCAACAAATTACGCTTTTTGAAGATTTTCTCGATTCCTCCTAGAGATCCGTTATAGTTTTTGATATTTCACGTTGGAGTATTAAGTGTTTTCTTCAAAATGTAACCCGTACAATATTAAACAGAGTGACTAATCTGAAATATTTTCAAAGGCAAAAGCTTTTCGGAAAAATGTTTTTTATCGAAACACGCATTTGAAAATGGTCCTTTCACATGACTCTTTCTAAACAAACTCGTTAGTTAAGTCTATATTAAAATAAATAGATAATACTAAAATATATATAGCTGTTATGTTTAATTTTTCTTCGCGGATTATAACTTACAATTGAACCTAATGTATTACCATAGAATACTTGAGATGAAATGCAAAGCAAGTGAGAGGTGAAAAGAAGACGTTTTCGTATTGTGCGTACTTGTAGGATGATCAGAAGTGAGAGCTTTTGGGTAGGGCATTCACTCTTCAGTAATCAATCAATCAGTCGATAAACGAAATCCGAAGCTCTCTATTTACTTCTGACTGTTGATGCTTTTAGTTGAAGTTCCTCAAAATAAATAACTAGTGGCATTGAATATACTGTTCTATTTAATGCTGATTGTTTGTCCAAGGTAGTCGGCGATTCAAGGCTAATAAACGGAGTGTCGATTTATTTCTTTACCCTGATTCTCGCTATCTACTAATTGCTAAGTTTCCGATTGAACTTCCCAAGTCCACTTTTTTATCGTATGTCGCGGGGCGAGTCTCTTTAAAAATTCGCGGTAGGTTCGCTAAACGCGTTCGCTATAAGACTCGCGAAATAAGATTCAATTTTTTCGCGGTCATACAAAAATCGATGGCTTTCAAGTGTTTTACTATAGCTACTGTTCATTCGCGTTTTCCGATGAATATCAGTAAATGAGTCGCGCTACTTTCACTGTGAACGCAGACGAATAGTGTACGCGCGACGCTGCTACGCGAGACTATATTAGTCATGTCGTAAACTTTCGAAAAATCAGTGAGGATTATATACCAGGTTTATAAACAAAACGAAACGGTGAATAGGATTTGCACGGGAGTCGCGCCGCGATCTTACATCATATCACGATTGTAAGAGAAAAGTGTGATCGCCACCTGACACTTTTCTCTTACATGAACACGCTTGAATCGCCAACTCGCGCCGCAATCGCGAATTACAAATTTTCAAAAAGTAAGAGTTTATCGCCATCGCGCCGCGACAACAGCGACTTTTTAACGATCGGGGCACGAGTTGGGCGATTTCAACTTGGCCGCGGAGCGATTCTGGTGATGACTGTACCGCTCTACTTACATTCATGATCTATCCCCGTTCTCCGCCCACACAGCGTGAAATTCGTTAAGTCACATGCCATTTTGTAGACATTTGACTCTATGTCTATTGCTAAGATTTCGGTTTTAGCTTGAATCATTCAGGTGCAGTGAGCAAAACACTTTGTTTTTTCGTTCACTATTGCTCGTTTTTCCAGTAGTTCTTTCTTTTACTAGTTCTTTTTATTAAGAGCAAAGTTTTCAGATCACGGAACGACAAAATTAAACATTTTATTTCTGTTCTGCATAGAATTTTATGAGCTTTATCGATCTATAGACTTGATTTTGCTAAATCTCTTTCGATTTTAAAAAAGATCTATTGCAAAACGTGGTCCTCAAAAACTGTTGTCCCACCTGCTCTGTATAAAAACATCGTCAGTATCCAAATGGATTGATCTGAGAATTTCTTTTTTTATTTAAAGTAGGCACGAAAAGAAAAATCGGCGTATTTAAACGAACAGAAAGTGTCTTTCAGTAGCAGTTACGTTTGGATTAAGACCGAGACATATGTTTTTGAAAGTTCATCGGAGGACACCTGACATACGGTTGTTGAGACCGCCTGAGCATCTGCTTCACCGTTACTATTGACATTAGTTTGAAAAGAAAAATGAAAAAGATCGCTATGACCAAAACACAGTCCTGTCTCATAATACAAAAATAAGAGAATGATGTATCTCGTCTCGCCGTATGCCAAACAATAAAAAATTGAACTGGGGTACATATTTTTAAAGTCGAGACATGTATAAAGTAAGAGGTTCCGCAACTCTGAGTAATTCTTTATAGGCGACTTATGGCAATTTCGTGGAAGCCCTAACATCGGTTTTTAACTGGTGTTTTTAAAATTGTTCTAACATTACATCTAAAAAATTGAACGTCATAACAAAGTTAGTTTTTTGCGAAAACTTGTACACGTTTGTTCTCGCAAAAGATGATCTTAGAGCTGTTTACTTCCATTTTTAATTAAATCAGCAGCGCGCTCAGCCATGGCTATGACTGGTATATTCGTATTTCCAGATATTATCTTTGGTAAGATACTTGCATCAACAACTCTCAAACCTTGGACACCTTTAACACGTGTGTCTGGCGTTACAACTGTTGTCGAATCTTGTTCACTGCCCATTTTACATGTTCCAACTGGATGATAGACAGTGACACTAAATTTTCGTATATATGAGTCCCATCTTTCATTTTGATCTATCTCAACATCTATTTCATTCATTTCACGAATGAGTGATGATTCGCTAACAGATTTCAATGGTTCTGTCTGATATATTTTTTCGACAAGTTTACACCCCCCAACCAGCGTTTCAACATCTTCTTGTTCGGTTAAATACTTTGGATCGATTAAAGGATGTTGGAATGGGTCATTGCTCGCCAGTGTTATTTCACCATGCGATTTTGGATGGAGAAGTGTGGGGATGCAAACAGTCAGCCAATATTGACCTCCCGTTTTTGGATAAATTTTCATGTATTTTTTAACATGTTGCTGGTATATTTCCGGTTTATAATTGAAATTTTTCAATAAATCTTCGTCAGCACTTAACGGACAAAAATGAATTTGAATATCAGGTGATTGATTGGTATTGGTATCTAAAAGAGAGGTTAAGTCTGTTAATGAACTATACCTAGTTTGTTTGATCTACAAAACGACCTATTACGAATTTTTTTAAGTTTGAAGTCTGCACTTTTTAGTAATATCCGGGTGCCTGACTTATAACTGAATTAAGCAAAACCAATATCAGAATAGTAATTCGTACCATCGATAATGTGCTAGAAAAGTGTTTTATTAAAAAACAATGAGGCTAGACGCGGTTGTCCTTAGTCTTATACGGTTTTCTTCAGAAAGTAGAAGGAAGAAGCCTCAAAGGATAAATCTTTGACAGTTTAAATATGAGACTGTTGTCCAAAACTCTTCTATCTGGAGGCCAATCTTTTATGAAAATTGACTTAATGGTAAAGCTCAGGTCCCATTCTCCGGAATCAAAGCCTTAGTCAAGAAATTGATTGGGAATTAACCTCCTTACATGAACGTTTCTGAATTTAACAAGTTAGTTTCTCTTTTCTACGCATGATGTAAACACATGTCAGGTATTTCTTTCCACAAACAGTATTGTTTATTCTGTCGGTCTATATTTGTTAGATTATTGTTAACTTAAATCTATTATGCATACTGACCAAAAGGACCCAAACCAATAATCTTACGAATACAGCCATGTTAGAGCTGTCGTCTGTCGTCGTTTTGGTAGAGTTAAGATTTTTCTACAAAATGTTTACCCGCCCAAAACGACGACAGAGGACAGCTCTAACACGGCTGGAAATCGTAAATATAACATCATGGTTGTTATCGGGTCCGAGCGGATCCACACTCCAGTTTTTGTTGTAAGACTCATTCACGAGACTTGATATAGGTAGTATGCATGGATAGAAGATTGACGATTAGGAAAGAAAGCAGTTCGAAGAGATGAATTCTGGCGTGCATGAAAAAAGAACTGCGCAGTGGGTCGAACTGGACCCCCAGACAGCTGTCAAGGGTTAATCTCCAATATTAGACGATTAAGCCGAAGAATGAGGATCTGTTGTTTTATGACAAGCATTGGGAATTACTACTATCTACTTACGTCAAACAGTTGAAAATATTTCAACTAAACACAGTCAGTGCTAGCTTGAATCACTAGATCGATCGAGAAACTTTCAGAGTGATTTTCACATACAATCACGTAATGATCATACGTATCCTTAATTTCCTTTTAATCATATTGTATATCAATGTCCACTTTATAAACCATGAAATTTTCACATTTTGCTGGCCTTCCATGAATGTGCTAGCTTTGGCTTACTAAGACTGTGGAAAGCAGGTCTTTACTTCGGAACCACGGTTCCCAACCCAGTGTATGAGCTAAAATCATGGATTTATAAATTTTCGATCACTCTGAATTGCTTGGCATAGTTTGTTCTCTTCTTGGAGTTGAGCCAACGCCAATAAGCGAAGATCTGCAAGGCAGCCAGCTTTTAGATGCTATCTGGCTTCCAATGGGGTTACCCCAATTCAATCAGTTTGTATCCGATGCAGGTGAAACGCTCGAAGGACTCTTGAAAGGCATCCTTTTACATAAAGGTAGAGTAAAGACATTAGTCTTATACGGTTTTCTTCATCCTCTTTCGAACGGTAGAAACTTAAACTCGACACCTGTCAGCGTTACCGAGTTATTCAACAAACAACCGAGTGCATTCTGTTTTGCAATAGACAGTATGTATTAACAAATACTCCAGAAAGTCTCCTAAGTCGGTCATGTATTGGATATTTCTCGGTAAAACTAAGTGATTTACAAACGGATGCAAGAACTTTCCAGGGAAACTTTACAAACTATTTTCAATAACATTCAACATATTAGACTTTTACAAGTCATTACCAGTCCTTCCGTTCAATCCCAATCGTCCTTGCTTACCTCCTGACTTTTTTTCTCCAACTTGACACCATCCCTGAGCTTCAACCACACATGAAGCCAATGAGCCACGACCTTGTTCTGCCCATAGTTTTAGATTTTTATCATTCAAATCTTCAAAGGACAATGTCGGTATCGTACAAAGATAAAACAATGGTGTCATTAAATGGTCTTGTAAATTTTTCCCAACTCCTTGTAGATCGACAATCACTGGAATATTGTGTTTTTCCAGTTCTTCTCTTGGTCCGATTCCAGATAACAGCAAAATCTGTGCACTACCTACGGTACCAGCTGATAAAATGATTTCCTTGCCTTTAATATGTTCTTCCTTTTCTGAATTATCTCGTTTAATGATTACACCTAAAATGAATGATACAAACGGTTCTTTTTTTACCACTGGAACGTGTTTGGTGAGTTAAAAAAAGCGGTAAAGAATCAAACTTTGTGCCCTTTCAGAATATTCCTTTGAAAACTTTTCATCCATATACAATGGTACAATGTAAAGGACGACGTATTTGTCTCTTTCGCTTTCTATAAAATAGAATGCTTGAATAAGATCTTGCTCAAAAGGTGAAATACTTAAAATTACAGAACCCTCAGAAATGTTTATTAATCCAACAGCGACTATAAAGGAGGAGGGTCATTAAGTGGCATTTTCGTCCTAAAACATTTCGCTATAAATCATACATATTTGGAATCAGCATCAAATTCTGAACAAGATAGCGCTTTCAGAACTTTCAAATTTGAAATATTTTTTGCCCAAAACATCACGGCAAGGGCCCCTCAGGGATAAGCGAAAATTTTTTTTGTCCAAAAATTTTGAAAAATACGTTGTCTGACTCAGAATTTGATGCGGATTCCAAATATGTATGATTTATAGCGAAATGTTTTAGGACGAAAATGCCACTTAATGGCTCTCCTTCTTTTTGGGTGATTTTTAATTCTAAAACGGGATATGCATGAGCTTGTAGAGGAAGACTTGTTCCATCCAGCGCCGTGTATATTGTCGAATCCTAATGTGCACCATCAGAGGAAATTAAAGGTAACCCGTCTTCTTTTAGACGTTTCTGGATATTTTTTTTAATTTTGAGTAAAATGTTGTGCATTATAGAGTACAGTGTCCTCTACAAAATCAGACTACTCTCATGTCAGCTCTACAAAAGCCCTCCATTGAGAAGATACAAACTTTTTAAAATGTGTTACTTTGCGCTGAAAAAGCCCTACTTCTTTTTACTTTCGAAACTTTTTTCTCGTCCATTCAGTACTTGATAAACGTTTCAAATGGTCAGTCTTGTGGAGTAAAGCAATGTGAACGACTTCGAGTAAAATGATCATAACTCTATCAGGAAACTTAGCAGAGAGCTGGGAGACCTCTCATTTTGTAGAAAAGCCTTTACTTTACAAGACTGACAGTTTGAAGCGTTTATTAAGTTCTGAATGGAAGACAGAAAAGTTCGAGAGTAGAAAACAGTAGAGTTTTTTCAGCGTAAAGTAACACATTTTAAAAGTTTGTAGTTTCTCAATGGAAGACATTGGAGAGCTGACGTGAGAGTGGTCTGATTTTGTAGAGGACACTGTACTCTATAATGCACCACATTTAATTCAAAATTAAAAAAAATTTCTAAAAACGTCTAAAAAATAAGGAGACTACCTTTACTTTTCTATGACGATGCACATTAGGATTCGACAATACATATACCGTTGGATATAGCAAGTCTTCCTCTACAAGCTTATACGTATCCCGTTTGAGGTGAAGAACTTATAGTCGCATTTAGCTGTTCTCTATTTGTAAAAAAAAACAGTACACTAGTACAGAAACCTATACATTTTCTGATAGGATCCTTGGGAAACCCTGGCAGAATCATATTAGGATCTAGCTTGGTATTTGGTAGAATCGTAGGAAAATCTTACAGAATTCTAAAGAAATCAGGTATACCAGAAAGTCGCAGGATTTGCTAGGGTTATGTCAGGATTCTATTCAGATCCTAACAAGAAAATGCTATGACTGAATCAGTGTCAAAATACGCTCTCGCAATATATGAACAACCTCAGTATGACCAAACATTACCAAGTTTTGCCTTTGTAACTCTGAAACAGATAAGAAGTGCATAGGATTTTGTCTAGGGCGACACTTTAGGTTAAAAAATAAGTGGAATATCTGTTACATAAGAAAGAGTACAAAATCTTATTCTTCTGACTCTGATAGGATATTTTCATATAATCAAAAAATGAAGAAGCTTTCTTTACTGACCATTAGCCTGTTTCTGATCATCAAATGTAACCCGACATGTGTGTGCATGTATGAGTATATGTAAATTCGGTCGTTTCACTGCCGATAATAGATACCCAGATGCAACAGACCATCGTTTTCCATTCTGTGTTGATACCTGTGAGAAGCTCACACATCCAGTCAAATTCTTCTCTGCATTATAATCTTTACTTTCTACCATGCCATTTTTCGTACAAGCTTTAATAAACATTTGACTCGTTTGGTTAAAATCTTTCATCTTTGACACATCCATCATTCCTTTAGATTCATCACCATGATTTCGAAATGAACTTCTGGGTATAGTATTTTCATCAGCTCGTTCCAGTTTTTTAAAATAAGGTAACATATCTTGGAATGTCCAACCAGGCAGCTGCCAGCTGTCGTAATCATTTGGCTCACCACGAACATATTGCATATAATTTATTGACGAACAACCACCCAAGACTTTACCTCGGGGCCAATTACCTTGCTGATTAATAGTACCCAAGTGAGAATGGGTTTGGGGAACGGTTTTAAATTGCCAGTCGATTTCATTTCGTTGACAATTACCGCTAAAACAACAAAGGTTACTGGATAAAACTGCAGAGCAACATACTGGAACTGCTCTGAAATTAACTCCCTCTCTTTTATAATCACAACTATTCTTACTGACAAGAAACGTCCCACCTCGAATCTAACTACAGGAATATCGACTATGAGCATACTTCGACGAAATCTCACGCTTAAATGTTGGAGCGAGCATTACCAAAGAACATTCTGTAAAGGAAAAGAGACAATCCACCTAGAAGCCAAAAAAGATAAGATAGAAATGAATACTTCATACCATGCAATTGGCATGTGTATTTCATCCTTGGTATCAACTCCGCCTGCTTCAATTAACAGCACTTGTTTCTCATTGTTTTCACTCAGGCGATTAGCCAACACCGATCCAGCGCTTCCTGAACCAACGACAATATAATCGAATAGAATATCATCTGTTTTTGTTTGAGAAAAATCACGCTCCCATCGTTGAACAGAGGGTTGAGAACCGACAACGGGAGCAGCGGTACTTTTAGCTACTGTAGCTGTGTCAGCTGACATTTTTTGTATATGGAATATATAATAAAAATACGATGCGTCTACAAACGTTTAGGTTATCGTTATATTTAACTACACGTTTTCTCATTCTGTTTTTAATAGGCCTCTAGCATTCAGATAGAGCTTCTCAGATATATGTCTATTGACCTTTGCTTCACCTTTGTCACGTTTTCTTTCTGTGTAGAACAAAAAGACGAATGAGAACTGTTAGTAGAAGGACAAAATGGACTATAACTGTTCTCTTTCCTCTTTTTCTTCTACCCAGAAAAAAAACATGACAAATGTGAAGCAAATGTCAATAGAGATATATTTGAGATATATGTACATCTCATGACAGAAAAAGTTGTCTAGAGATGCTACTGCTTTCAGGTTGAATAATGCACAAGACATATCATTTATGGAAAAGAGTTGTAAACCTGTTTGTCTAAAATATGAATCTATCTCTTTTGTACTACAGTCTGTGCATCAAAAAAAGATTTCAGTCTGTCACTTGTTCCATCAGATACTAGTTGGGGATTTGACAAGACTATTCTTCCTGTCTCTTAGTCAAATCAGTGTTTGGCATATAGCTTATAATTATACCGTATGATCATTAATATTAACATTTTTCCTCCCAAACTTCCTTAGCAAAGAAAACAATTTTCAGAGAAAAATGTTATTTCAGACACGGTATAAGCAAAAATTACATGAGACAACAATCGACGCTGGGTACTTCCATTCAGGTCCGCCCACCATTACATGATCCACGAGCCGCAAAGATTTCAATATGCGCAAAGTGTAGAGCATAAAAAGTTAGCTCTAGAACATTAAACTCGTTTTTCAAAAAAACATGTGGAACATGGTTTTCTAGAGGTCCAAAGTTTTAGGGACACTTTTAGGATTTTTCTCTCAAACCCAAATAAAAGTCTTGACTACCGTAGATGAAAATATGGAGGCATATAAGCTAAGTAAAATGATGGAAGAATTAGGTCTATAGCTATCGGCGTTTTTGAACAGTGATCGATTTAGTGGGAGAATTCGGAAAGTTTGGGCTTATGTATCTCAAAAACTCTCCGAAAAGTTTTTCTATTTTATATCAAAACAGATGGATCTCATCGAGCTCTAAAAAAATTTTCTTTTTCAAATAACCTCGAAGGTCTTCAGCTCCTGTCACATTTGTGTACATGCCCAAATACATAAGTGTCGAACTTAGCTTGTAAGAAGTTACCTGCTCATGCTGGTATGAGGACTGTTGACTAAGTGCATCCGCTATAGTGTCACTAAAACATATAGGATATTCAAAACTCGAACTGAAATTTATTGGATAAAAACTTTAGATTTAAATTAGCTTCAAATAACATTTCATTTCTACATATTTTTTTGTTATGCTCAAGCGTAGCTACTGAGATCTCTGATGAGGGCGCCGCACGATGAATCTCCAGCACAGTCTGTTAGTGACAGCCTCATCGGAGATCTCAGTAGCTACGCTTGAGCATAACAAAAAAATATGGGGGAATGAAATATTATTTGAAGCTAATTTATATCTAAAGTTTTCATCCAATAAATTTCAGTTCGAATTTTGAATATCCTATATGTTTTAGTAACACTATAGCGGATGCACTTAGTCGTCACTCCTCGTACCATGCCAAAAATGGCCGCCATCGATAACATTTTTCTTTCCTTTCTGATTGTTCGTTGAATACGATTTTATGCAATGTCTTTGCAGTTCAATAGATGTAGCGTGGTTCTAAACATGGTCTATGAGCGCAGATATTACATAATAGTAAAAAGTATTTTATTAACTTATATTTGATGTAATATCTTCGTGTGAGGGACGGCTTCAGATTAGATGTTAGATGATTCATTGTAACTTACTAGTTTTTCTTTATTAACTCTGAAATATCAAACAATCTTTTCTCTCATTCATTGTTTAACTGAGAGAATATTTTTTTGTTTTAAAACTCTGCAGCAACGTTTTACTTCGAGTCATTATCCATCACATTCAATAGCCGTTTTGGTCGAAAAATGAGTGGATTATGAGTGATAGAGTGACCCAAAGTTTTCACGTTGATCTTAAGATTTTAGAAAAAAAACTTTTTACTATCCGAAAAATGAGGAAAACGTCAACGTACAAACTAAAATTTTGCTTACGAGAATAAAAGTTTGTATATTCTAGTAAAACAAAAATAAACTTTAATTACAATCTTTGGTGTACATCCAGTGTACTAAGTTAATGGTTTCTGATAAGTTTGAAACATTTTTATTCTTGTTGTACGTGAAAAACTAAATCAAAAAATATAGTTTTAACACCATTCAAATATCACATGACCCAAAAGATTTTTGGGTTTTTCATCGAAAACGAGAATCCCGCTTCCCTATCTGGCAAAAAGCATCAAGTCTTTTTAGATAAGAGATGAAGCTCGCTCTGTCTGCACGAAAAAAGTTGGATACCCTTTTTTGGCAAATTTTGTTTCGGTCCCGAGAAATTCAGGTTTTCCGAAATCAGTGAAAAAACAATGAAATTGGACTCGTATTCTCGGGCATATGCGTGGACTTATCAAAAACCATTAACTAAGACATTTTTGCTGATTTTTAACTTTTAGGCCATTCTTCAGGTTTTAAAAAATTTTAGCTTTTTTATCCTTAAAAGGTTTTTTCAAAGTTTAAGGCACACATATTCTGATTCAGCTCGACGAGCTCTATAACCATGTACAAAAATAATAAATTGCGCTTAAATATTTTCGGACACCTTACTTGTGTGTCAGATATTTATTGTTTTGTTCTTTCTTCTCAATTCATGTGACGAATTTTGCTCAAACCTATTCAAGATATCTCTGCATTTTTGTTTTTGTTTGTATCTCACATACAAGAATAAATAATTTTAATTTCTTTGATCTTATGATTTATGATGATATGTCTTAATTTTTATATGCCGTACTTTATGATGGTTTGAATAGAATGTACACTGAAGATTGTAATTAAAGATTATCTTTGTTTTACTAGAATATACGAACTTTTATTCTTGTAACAGGTGTGCCATGAAGAATGGGTATTTTGTATTTCCTCAATAACACGTCAGTTTGATCGAATCGAATAGTTCTTTTTTAAAGATTCATCGTTCAATTCTCTATCAAACCATAAAAGGTTTTTGTTCTAAGCTCAAAATGAAAAAAGTTATTGTAAAACTAATGAAGAAGCCCAACGTGTCTAATTCTCAAGTTCAAATACATAAACTGTTTTACCATCTTTTTCTGGAGTAAAGTTCATCTGAAAACTGAAAAAACATTAAATTATGAATCACTGTACAAAAAACTGTGCTCTTTCCGATCGTATAAAAGAATAGACGTTTCGCTTAAAACCAGTGAAGTCAAATCTATTTTTTGCTTGCCAGGTCGAAAACTGATGGTTTTCGTCTTGACGTTTAAACCTGGAGGAAAAAAGTACTTTTTGTATGACTTAAGCATGGATTCTCGTAGTGCAACTCATGAGATTTCAAAGAAAAAAGAATTTGGCTTAAACGGTTGCATTTCGGTCGAATTACGTCGATTTTCCGAGAAGCCAAAATCATCGTTTGAACTTGGTGTTTTTTGAAACATACGAAAAAACAAAAGAAAATTTAGTGAGTTTTGCTCCCAAGATTTTGAAACACACTAGGAAGATAGAGCTTTCAAAATTCTACAAAATGGCTCACTTACTTTTCTTCCGTTCCTTATCTCTAACCACAAACGCAAAGAAATTATATTGTGAGCTTGAAAGTTGGACATGTTAGGTTTCTTCATTATTTTTAATAATTAATCATGTCAATGCTATCAACTTTTTAATAGTTAATCATGATTAAGGCTGCAGTGTGACCCTAGTGATACGCTCTGTATATAAAAAAAGGTTTATATCTTTTCCATATTTATATGATCTGACGTACACTACGGTTACACCACGCCAATAAGCACGATTACTTTAATCGATTAAAGGATAATAGGGATGTTACAAATAAGATGAGTGAGTAAAATTATCACTTATTCACATAGTCACTTTTGCGTTTTGTCACCTTTTCAGACGACGTTATAGCCGAACGTTTCGGCGAATTGAGTTATTCTTTACTATTTCAGTATGCAACATGTCTTCATCATGGATATAGAATTACAATGTATATTTCTTTCTCTCACTAGTTCAAGTCAGAATCGATTGAGAATTCTGTTATTTTCTGACCAGTTTAGGTCACATCACCATCTAGGTAACGATCAATTGGGAATTCTCTATTATTTTCTGAATAGTTTAGGTCACCATATAGATTTCTTATGATTTTTAGTTATATGTATTCACACACTGAGATGCTGATAGTCCTTAAATTTTTTATTCATATAATTCAAAATTCGAGCAAGATTTTTTCTAATTTATTATGTATCATTCGATGCAGAATTCGACGCTGATCACGAATATCTACATTTTAGCTTGAAAGTATTGATTTTTGAATGAAAAATCTTCAAAATACTAGAAAAATCTCAAATGTCGAAAAACCTTCGGTTTTTGAAATTTAAATCTTTTTCGTTTTTATATTTCGAAATTTTCGAAAGTATATTTTTTCG
>CAJNOQ010001709.1:0-29202 GCA_905250885.1 Didymodactylos carnosus | reverse complement strand
CTTTCCAACGCGTGTCTAAGCGATTTGATCGGATCAATAGTTTTTGAAATATTGATTTAAATGTATGCCAAATATGGATTTTTGCGGGGATACCTACTCGCAAAAAGTCGGAGGCTCGATTTTCACGATAGAGCTATAGTTCCTTGGGGGCAAAGTTTCTTAAAACGACCCGTAGAACACCGCTAGGATAGGTAAAACATCGAAAAAAAATTTGACCCGCCCTAACGTATACTAATAGATCACACAAGGTTTTGTTTCTCTTTCTAGATGTTAATAGTCAGGCATATTACAAAGCCGTCCTACAAGGGAAAACTTCAGATTGTTGAATGAAACATTCTTTTCTGGTCTTGCTTTTTCATTCAATATGTTTGCTTCTAATATTTGAGTAATTCAACGTTTATTTCGTATGTAATGTTCGATAATATATTCTTGAAAGCAAAAATAAAATTTGATTAGCATGATATCATTCGAAAAACAAGTTGAAGTTAGCATAACATTATGTTCTATCACTGAACAGAAGAATACATTAAACATTTTGAAATAAACACTTGTAATTGTTTAATTATGTCTCATCTCTCTTTCTGTAGTCATCTGTAATATGGTACGTTCTTTTCTCTTTTACTCTTTCGAACATTCCAAACTTTCTAGATATTTATCTTTCCATCATGCTATGATTTGTTAGGTACCGTATACATAGTTGATTCCAGGTAGTTAGGCGATCATCCTTTGAGATATTCATCCTTTCTAGACATTCACCAGAGAGGATGGATATCGAGAAAGATTCAATACCTGAGTACCTGCAATTTATAAATATATCAGTAACTTAACAGGTTGAACAGACAGAAAGAGTAAAGAACACTACGTATGCACTTTTCGACAGTATGCGTTTTCAACTTAGCCAAAATGTGAAAATTTCGACATCTAAGTTACATTCTTGATCTGAATGTTGAAGACTAGAAAGAAAAAAAATTGAAGATTTCTTCTGATTTTAACTCGTAGCTGATTAAAAATCACACTGCTGATTCAACAAAACTGTATCCATTAAACATTAGAATTTTATAAATCTGATACATTAGAGAGGATAAAGGAAAGTTTACAATGGACAAACGCTTCCCGTTGATGAAAAAATATATTCCTCAGTTCTTTCAATCTTTCTAATCTACCACTGACTTCTACTATCTAGTGGAAAGTTTTTTAGCAGACTTTTGAATGACCTGAAATTTGAGCATCTCTTCAAAGTGGTTAATACTCGCTTCTATTGTTAGGCAGTCTATCTGTTTCTGTTTGCAAAAATTAGCGAGAAAAATATATTCAATGCTGTTTTTAGGGAGAGGTCTGTTTATTACACAGCACGAAATGATACAAAAATTAACTTTCACCGTTTTTGAAGAATGCGTATCAATCAGTGAAAAAATGGCAGTCTGTAACAGATAGACTACTCGAATACTTGAACATTGTTCTTCATTCTACTTCAGGCATACACTAAGGTTATGATATTGATTCCCTGCAGATGAAACTCATGAAAAAATTCCACAAGATAGTATTTTTTTCTGAGTACGAAGTAGCTGCAATTATACGAAGAACATATCTCCTACTGAGATATATTTCATCGTTTTTTATATATAGAACTTAGATTTTACCTAGAAGAGAAATGGAAGTTCAATGTCCATTTACAATAATGAGAAAAACGTGGATTTTATCTTCACATGAAATCAGGTACTTATCAATATTTCTCTTGGATGCGTATGTAATCGGTGGGACAGAAGAAGCTGACCTCGCAACTTTTTGAAGTTTGCCCACGATCCTCACGTTCTAGAAGATTATCCTGAGACTCGAGATGCCGTCTTAATTAAACCGAAATCGAAATGCCCCGAAACTTTCAAAAAATAAAAAATTTTTCAACGATTTTGAATCTTGAAACCCATGTCCAAAGTGACAGGAAAAAGATCTCAGCTCGTTCTTGGCACGTTTAGATGTCCTCTATCGGTTGGAGCAAGATTCGTTTCATCCCCATCCTCAACCGTTCGATGCAGTAAAAATGTTTAGTTAATAATTAGCAGCCAAAAACGAACAAAATGACCTCAGTAAACTTTTCTCAAATTCAGAAATATTTGAGTTTCACGATCTTAATAAGATTGCCTAGACTATTAGATAAATGTAAGAAAAATCTTAGAAAGATGTTAATAAGATTCCAACTAAGCAACTAAGTTTTAACTAGGGTAAATGCAGTTTCTACAGGTCGTTGTTATCAATAAAGGAAACATTTTACTTGTTATCGTTATTTCTTGACGATGGTGCAAATACTAGCAGAAAATTAAATGCGATTAGAATTTAATTGCATTTGTTTGTCACTTTCTCAGCCTGTTGGGGGCTTTGTGTAACTTTTTCTCCCGATCCACAAGTGGAAAGGACAGAAGAAGGTGAATAAGAGAGTCAGCACCAATAGATTTAACTTTTGCTGATAAAAAACCTGTTGTAATTCTTGCAGAATGATATTCTACTACTTAGTATCACAGTATTTTGAAACAAGATCTTCGACGCCTTTGATATCTCTCAGGTAGTTTAGAAAGTTTTCCTACTCACATTCTCACAAACCACAATGGACTAAATGCAGCTTTTAGCGCTGATCACGAAGACTATCTTTAAAATAAACTAAAAATGTTATTTTTATTAAGAAACTGAGTTTACCAGTTAGCTAACCTGCATTATTCAGGTTTAATTTTACCATCATCTAAAAAAGAAATCTGAAGTTAGAGAAATGCATCAACAGTATGTAAAAATATTTGCTCTTTCAGAATGTGATCTCGAGAGTGCTTTCGCTGTTCACGTCGAGTTGCCAGGAAAATCAAATACGCACCTAAATTACGAAAACTATTAATTAATAAATAGGCTTCGTATTTTTCTGTTTCGATCCAACGAAAACTGGGATCAGTGTACAACGTATTCCATATACTCAACTTTTTATGCCATATTGGATATTGAGAAGAGAAGAAAATATTTTAAAAATTACAAAATATGGCCAGAACAAACGGGCAGAAACTTCTTGACCAGAAAACGTCAAGTCCATTGTGAACAGATTTTCTAGCTTATCTGCTCTCGTCCTTTTATCGATCAAAAATTATACGGTCAAGTAGGTATATGCTGAATTTTGGGATCACCAGTTTTGAGCGTATTAAAGTTTTCTATATAATTTCTTCAAGTTTCACAATTTGAACATATTTTTAAAATCTTTGCATATTTTCAAAAAATAATTGTTTTACATATACAGACTCGAGTTTTCTACTATAACGAAATATCGAAAGAATCAGCTGCTTCAGATGAGTTATTATAATGAACTTTCCAGCCGTATTGCATTAGTAGCTGATTATGTAGCCTTTTATGATTCTTAAACGAATAGTGCTGTTCCTAGAAGATGTTTTCACTTCCATACACGCACTTGCGTTTAAGGGCCCCTTCTCAGAAATTCTGATTTTCTGTTAAAAAATTGGTTTTCAGATAAGCACATGGAAAGGTAGCCTGAAATGTCTACTTTCAGAATCTGTATCGCTTTTGGTTACAGAATTGAGTTTTCGGGGATTATGAGCAAGTTTTCTAGGAGCCTTGGAAAACCGGATCTTCAAATAATAGCTTTTTCTTGGATACTTATGAAATAAAAATTTTCTGAACACACAGATTTGTAGAGTAAACGTTTCTGATCAAAATAAGACCTCACACAACTCTGTATGACCTTGCATCAAAAAGCTACAGGCATTTTCCTACAAGTCCTAAAATTGAGTATGTTATACAGCATTTAATACAGCGTTTTCAATATATAAGAGTTACACCTGAAGTGCGTTCGAAGATTTTTAATAGCGGTTTGCCGTAGAGAGTTCATTCTTTTTTTGTTTAAAAGAGGGAAAGAAATTACATGGACTGACAGGTGCCGATGTTTGAATTAGGTCTTAGTTTTTGTCAAACTGAGGATTAATAGAAAACCCAGAAGGATTTTTCAGGTTTCGGAGGTTGTTGGTTGCCTGGAAAACCAGTAAAGGCTTAATGGAAAAATCGGCGCCTGTCAGACCATGTAGTTAGATGTCTAGTTTAAAATAAAACAAACCCGAACTCTTCCGCTTGAAGTATATTAAAAAAAGCTTGAGACACACTTCAGTGTCCTTTTTGAACCTTGATCTCTGGAAAACTCCTGAACCGTAAGACTTAGAGAGGGGGGAGGACCCTTAAGCGAATTAATTAGTGTGAAAAGACGAATTCTATCGAGTAGAAGTATATTCTTATTGTAAGTTCATAGTTTTAGAATTTGATCCATATAGGAGAAAATTAAGTGTATAACTGTTATAAAAACAGTACAACATTTCTATATAAAATCTAATTTATTGTTTTCCGAGCTTTCGATGAATAGTCTCAACATAAGGAAAATTATGTAAATTAAGACATCATTTAGTTTTATTTTACGTTTTAGTTTTGAATGAGTAAAGATGCCAAAAGCGGCTCCTTGGTAAGGTGTCACCATGAACTTATGAATATCTTAGAAGCCCAATACGCATATCTCCTCTAAACGTTATTTGATGACACTCAAAACTTCGATACAGACATATTTTTAGATGCTCCTTCTACTGGTACCTTCAAAATATCAAATAATAAATCCAAGTATAATAGGTTTTCTCGAGATCCCTTCAAAATATAGGAGGGCTTTTTCCTTATCCAACATTTTTAATTTTTTTTATCTATATGTTGCTGTAGATGAATGAAAAGGAGAGTTACATGAAGCATTATGTTTTTGCATTAGTCTCACAACCTCGACGACAGTCATAATGAAAAGTCGTTGACCATCAACTCTTTATGCATTAGATGCAACTGAGCGAAACGGTAGTGGCGTGTCAATGACAGTAGTTAATTTTAGAATTGTTTCACAATGTTCAAGATTTTTTCTTTTATATTTTGTGTTAATACCACAGAACCAATAGTATGTAAACCGCTATGATCTTAGTGATTTTTCAGCTTTTGAGTGCGAACTTGGGCTGAGCGAAGAGACGAAAACTGTAAAACATTTGGGTGTACAAGACAAATTATCGTTTTATGTGTCGTGGCATCGTAATCAAGAAAAAAAAGCAGAAAAAATTGCCATTATAATATATCGCTACTAATCTGTTGTTCGCTCAAATGTTAGCGAAGACTGGCTTCACGTAGAATCATAGAATACATGGATAGTTGTCCTTTTAGCATATAATAACCATTTAGAACCTAATCGGAGTGACTATTAATGAGTTGCAAGATTTTCCTGTTATTTCTGGTCCATTCGCTAAATATCTAAATTTTTCGTAATGTCGAAAAACTCTAATCTAACAATTCTCTCTGTTCCAGATCATCACAGCAAATAAAATCTGACACAAGATTATTTCATAAACGTAAGTGGATAGGACAGATTTGGAGTGACCAATGAATACATTGTATTTAAAAATTTAGTATCAAAAAACAAACAACATATCTAAAACAAATATCTACTCTATAACGTACATGTAATAAACTAAAAACTAGCATGTAAAAGACAACAGCATAAAAAAAACACGTATTCATTTATTGGTCACTTTATAAATATGTCTGTATTTTCCTTGAGGATTATCTCTTGTTTTAACAACTCGATTATTGTTATTACTCTGATCGAACATTGCTCGTGCATTGGTATTGTTCGATGAAGTCTAGAAAGGTTGAACAAAAAAAATGTTTTGTACTAGAATCATTACAAGTAAAATACTCACAAAAACTGTCGGTGCCGGATTGCTATGTTGAATATCGGAAAATGATGATGAATAGGTGATAGCTGACGAACGCGGTCGATTTTGATGAACGGGTGATAAACGAGTAGGCGACGGGGTACGACGATGTTCTCGGTGATAATTTTGATTTGTCGTATCTTGTAAATTCAATATTACATTTTTCATTACTTTTAACGGCTGAAAATGAGAAAAATGAATCAACGAATACTCATAAATAAGCTAGAGTGCGACTATCCAAGGAGAATCCTCTTCACAGCTTCTTATGGTCCTACGCGTCCTCCAATATCTCAAGGAGTCTTTTTGTGTGATTGTAATAGCTCCCTGAGCATATTTATCAGTGATAGATTAAATATGAAAAGTTTTGAAGTACTGATGTACGGCTTAAACGTGCGTGACGGAATTACATTCTTTCAACTTCTGAGCTCTGTTTCTCCTCAAATACTGAACAAAAGATGACGAAATTTTTATCAGAGATGTGCGGTAGAATGTTTGGTTTGTGGTAAAAATTTCGAATGCGTCGGTTAAGTAGAACGATTTTTATGAGCAAAATAGATGTCGTGACGGAATTATATTTTTTAGCCTTTTTTTCCTAGTGCTCTACAAACTTTGAAAAATACTCTAAAACGAAACATATTCAGAAAAAAGTCTAATATAAAAGTTGTAGAGCATGAAAAGAGCTTTCGAATCATCTCTTTACTTTCACTCAAAAATGCTTAAATGAAAAGAAACAAGCGAAATGGCTCCGTGACGGAATTACATGTCGCGACTGGATTACATCATTTTTTTGCTTTCTTTTTCGGTGGGTTTTATCGTTATATTTCTACTGGTAAAAAAGACTTCTATAAACTTGATCTGCACGGACCCTTATGCAATCGAGTGCCCTCTATCAAACTAAGCAAAAAAGAACGGTGGGAGAAATGTTTTTGATTTTCGTAGAATTGCTCCAAAAAAAGTACTATTTCGAATTCGACAAAAACCAGCAAAAACTTATTGAGTGTGCAAAATGCGTTTTTTAAGATTGTTTCGACAAAGTCAATAGTACATTTTGTAGAGAATTTAATTCTTTATCCACTGATATACTTTCTGAAACTTTTTAATAAACTAAGTAGGTCAGAAAATTGAAATAAAAAAACTTCTAAATTTTAAATTTGAATTTTCGATTTAAAAATTTCATTCGTTTTAAAGTTGCTATTTGTAATCAGCGCAAAAAACTGCGTCTAATGATGTGCTTTTAAGGCGGGTTTAAGAGAAAAAATATCGCTCAACCCACCGCATCTGAGGGTGACAGTTACGCGTTTTAGCCGTGTAGGATTCCTATCAAGCCTGAGTTACATTTAATATGTCTCATGATGTTCAAAGTTTGATTCGAGTCAATACTTTTAAAATCTGAATTGGTTTGATCTGACTAGATTTCGAATCGAGTCCACTTTTCTAGTTAAATCGAGTGGGATCGAATAATAAATCGTGAAATTCGCTTCCAGTTCTGCTTCGTAAGTTATAAATAGAGAGAGCTTAAAGAAGAATGAAGTGGTCAACTAGTTTTCCATCACAATAGACTCTTAGAAATATAAATTGAAAAAAGGAAGAGAAAACAGGCTGATATCAATAATGCATAATAGTTTCTAACTTTGTCATTTTTTGTCTGTCCCACGCACTACCCTAGAGAATGTCCAGTTTGTCTAGCCTTGAAAATAGAGTGAAGACTTATTTATTTACAAGTGTCTGTTTTCTGGTTTTCCTTTCTTGTTCTGACCAGTTCCAAGGTCAGAACAAGAAAGTGATAAGACCAGATCAAGAGAGTCTGTTTTCTCTACTGATTAGACACATAGTAAATCTTGGTCTGATCTTGACTTTTTTTGTCTGGTCTTGGTATTTTCTGAGAAACAGACACTGGTCAGGTTCAAGACCAGAGCTAGGCTTTTTTTATAATCACCGTTTCGTTTTGCCAAGTCACGTAGTATATAGTGACCACTAATCCTTCGAAAAATTTCAAAGTTATTCTCATAGGTGATGAGTAATGTCTTAGAGATTTCTGTGCTGAATAAGAGATATCTAACGACATTCCGAGTTTGATGGTTATATTAAAAGGTCTTCAGAGGGTCTCCACGAAACGCTTTGGGTTTTTACTAATTTTTGCGCAGTGTGCGCAATTAGCGAGCAGCACACCTAATTTTTGCATATATATAACAAGCTCGCAGTCTTGATTTCTTTCACTGATCAGGCGAAAAACAGGTCCTGACCAGGAAAACAGGCAAGGACCTTTTTACTTACAGGTATCTGACCAGACAAACTAGACATCCCCTAGAGTAGTGTATCAGGTGATAAATGATCTTTAATATTTGTTAAAAAGCTAACACACGGTTGATTTATGATGCTATTTGAATTTGAAACTATTATGCACATGATGAATCATCTTCATCTTTAAAGCATAGGTGCTGGTCTTTAGACTCGAATGTTCTCGTTTTCTCATAGCTTCAATTGGATCATGATATCGGTGGGAAATACTTTTTCTCCCTTTAAAACCACTCACTTTATCAGATAGCGTGTTCTTCTATCTTACCTCTTGATATTCTAATAGTTTTTCAATATCTTTCGTCAATTGATTATTTGTTTTCAGCAATGATTGTTTTTGCATATCATTTTCTCTAAAATTCAATAATATATAATCAAAGATAATTAACTCACTAAAGTTTCTTACTGTAATTGTTTTTCTAATTGTTCAATAGTTTCTTGACTTTTTTTTAATTGTTGATCTTTATTTCGAACTGTTGCTATTAGAAAATCATACGGTTGTTGAGCTTGATCAAGAATTGTATTTGCTGATTGCAACTTTAAACAGAAATAAATCAGATTAAAATGAATACATCGCATTGACACATAAATACCTGTTGGTAAGTGTCTTTTGTTTTCTTTCGTTCTTTATCTAATTCTAGTCTCAGTGATGTATTTGCTTGTTCTAATTGTATAACTCGCTTTGCTAGATGAACGCTGTGTTGCAAGCGTCGTTTAGCCGCGGTGGGTAATGTTGCCCCATAACCGTAGGAGAATAATACTTTATCTGCCTCACCATCATTTTCAACTAAAATATTAATACATTATTTTTATCATAAAACCCAAAGACAAAAACAGCGGGAAGAAGAGAAGAGAGCAAGAAGTATAAAACTGTCACAAACTTCAATAGAATTTTTATTTGCAAGACTTTCGGCGTACTCTGAAGTTATAAATAGGCTTATATGATGCCAGTCTGCTGTTTTGAAGTAGGATCTCTCTCAAAAAGAAACTTCTACGCGTTGCTATCGATCTGGATTAAAATTTTAGAAGTTGTATTTTCTCAAATAAAAAGGCTATGATATAAATTTAAGTTCGATATTTTAATCTATTCAGGAGTTATATGAATCAGATGAAACAAAATGGACTTGTTTGTAAGATGCATCTTACGCAGAATTAATGACAATTAGAGAAGTCGGATTTGTTTTTGGGTGCAAACAGATACTTTTCCCTATAAATGATCCGACACGATTTTTAAATTTCGCCTCCATAGCTGATTGGCACACGATTTAAGTTAAAACGAAAAAAAATTCTCGCGTTCTTGTCAATGAAATGCCGTTTTCTCAGCAGAAGAAACGAAATTCGAAAATTACCTCGGTAGATTTTTTGGATTTTTGCTTTAGCTTTCAAACAAAAAAGTCATTGAAATACACACGAATCTTATAGACGAAGAACTGGACAACACTGTAGGAAGAAGAACTGCTGACAACAAAATATGGTATTTATCTACTGATGTATTTGAAGCTTTTCTGGAAAAAACGCTTATAACTTTCAACGACGAGGTCATTACATACTTGTGCCATGTTTTATTTAGGAACGAATCGGTTGTTCCATAAAGCTGTTAGACGCAACATACGATGAGACTGACAGTAATTTTTAGAACTCTACATTTTTCAGAGCTTCTAGAAACTTTCTAAAACCGTACAGAAAAACAACCGTGGAATGACTAACAACATACCTATCTATCCATGTAAAAGAAAAAATCAAAAGTCAAACAATCAATTTTTTTCCATAAACAAATGTAGTGAAGCATTTCACTATCATGTAGATGAACGAAACAACTGCATAAAGGAATGACGAAAAACATTGGAGTTGATATTACACTTCTTTTTAGTGATGTGAGGAGTTGCGTTTTTATTAATTTTGAATTGTGTCGAATACAAATTTTTTCAAAATCCAAGCTCAAACTCTGAATTTTTACTACCATATGATAATGTCTTGCCTTTTCGTTCAATACCGCTATGTCAACAACATTTATATATATTCTGCAAACTAGTTACATGAGTGGCCGAGAGTGTTTTTTTAGAGTGGATTTCTTCACTTCTATCTTATCGATATAGAATGACAAAAAGTACGCTTTCACAATTAACATTATTAAAATGCAATTTTAAATTAAGAACCTTTTTTATACAACAAACAAAAACAAAATAAACAACTGCTAATAGAATAAAGGAAAGGAAAACAAAACAAGAGAAGGAAGTTCTTATTGAAGTTAGAGTTGACGAGGGACCTTTTCTAACTGTCTAATCGCTTTTTGATCGAAATCTAGTGGGTTATAGGTTATCGACCACGCTAATCCAGAATATCCATATGCAACGGAGCACCAGCCCTTTCTAGAGCGGTTTTCTAGAAAATTGGTTTTTCAGAAACCTCGAAAAGTCCCTGAAACTTTCTCTTAATAGATCACGATTGTAGTCCACGAAATTTTGATCAAAATGAGACACCTCCCACCTCTGCATGACCTTTCTTTAAAAAGTTATAGAATTTACAAGAAAAGCCCTAAATGTTCATTGTCAACTCAAAGCTACAGAAATACGAAACTAATTTAGGGCTTTTTTTGTAAATTCTATAACTTTGCAAAGAAAGGTCGTGTATATATGGGAGATGTCTCATTTTGATCAAAATTTCGTGGGCTACAATCGTGATCTATTAAGAGAAAGTTTCAGGGACTTTTCGAGGTTTCTGAAAAATCAATTTTCTAGAAAACCGCTCTAGAAAGGACTGGTGCCCCGTCGCATATGGATATTCTGGATTAGTGTGGTCGATAACCTATAACCCACTAGATTTCGACCAGAAAGCGATTAGAAAGTTGAAAAAGGTCCGTCATGAATTCAGCCTACGATAATAGGCTAGTTACGTAGTATCTTAAACTATATTTATGACAGTTTTATACGTCTTATCTTTTTTATTCGATACAAATGCAATTTTGTCGATAGAACATATTGTCTTTTATATTTTAATCCTACGATTACTCTTACTCTAGATTGATAAATACAATTACGTACCTTGTGCTGCTTGCATGACAACTTCATCGAGTTCTTGTTCAACTTTTTCATATACTTGTAATTTTGTTCGTTTTTCATTTAATTCGGTATCAATTTCCATCATTCGTCTATCCGATTGAACTTGAAGATTAAAATATTCTTTTTGAATTAACTATAAGAAGATAAAAAAAAATAGTGAAATGTGTATATATGAATGCTTTTCTATAATTGGCAAGATTTACATCATTTTTTTTCTGTAATTTTTCAATATCAATTTGAGATGATTTTAAATTTTTTAAATTTTCTTCATACAATAACTGTAAACGATCTAATTCAAATGTTTTCATTTTCAATTCGGATTGTTGATCAGCCAAACGAATTTCTGTTTGACTTTGATATTGACGATGTCTAATAGTCAAACATAGAAATAAAATATCAATTAATTAATCAAGATAAATTATATTTATTTTAATACCCTTACTCATTCAATAACTCATCATATTTACGTTGTAATTCTCGTTCAGTTTGAGCAATACGATCACGTTCGACTAATGCCTCTTCCCGACCATGTTGAAAACCTCTATCATATAAAATTTCACATATTAAAAGATATAATTTATAAATTTCAATTGTCTTACCTATTTTCTCTTTCATACATTTCTTTGACACTATGTCGTAATTTATCAATTTCTAATGATGTTTTTGAACGTAATTGATCTAATTCGACTGCAAGTTTATTTTCATATTCATTTTTATATGTATCTCTAAAGTATAGAAGAAATAGAAATAAATTTTATAATTTTATGATTTAAATATTGTTAGAATCTCTATCTATTTAGACAAATTGTTTGTTTATTTTATTTATTTTACCTTGCTGATATATATTTTTCATACAAAGTTTCTTTTGCTCGTTTAACATCGTCCACTTGTGTTTCTAATGTACTAATTTTTTCTTCAGCTGAATAATATTTATTTTGAATATCATTTAATTGTCGAGTTAAATACTCTTTATCTTGACGTAATATAACAATTTCATTTCGATTTTCAGCCAACTGTAGAAATATATTTTATTTTAACATAAATTTATAAATAGTATAAATTGATTAAAATCTCACCTCTTTTAGTAGACCCTCTTTTTCTCTCGTCATTGTTTGTATTTGAAGATTTTCTTGCATTACTTGACGATCTAATTCAACGACATGTCTCTCATAATTATCTCGTTCACTGGTAAAGAAAAAACAAAAACGAGACATAAAGAAAATAGAGTAAAGATTTTACAGAAATATATGATCTACTTTTTAATTCTATCATAATTTTGTTTTTTAAAATCATATTGTTCACTTAAATTTTTATATTCATTCATTTCTGATGATAATTTTTGAATTTGCATTTGAAGTGCATGACAAGAACGACGTTCATCATCTAAAGCCTAAAATGGTATAAAAAAGAATATAGAAATTTTTATATTAACATTACACGTATTCAATATACTCTTTGAGTTTGCATTAAATCTTGACTACTAGTTGATAAATGTGTATCCAAAAGTGTTTGAGATCGTTGTAAATCGTCAATTTGAAGTTCCAATGGTTTTACTATTTCATAAAATCGAACCTAAAAAATTTAATTTGATTAGAAATTGTTTTTTTGTTTTGGTTATTAGAGTAGTTAGTTGTGCATACCATGATGAAATCTTTTAGTGTCATTTGTTCATCATCAAGTGTTTTTAATTGTTGATATTCATCATCTGATGGTAAAATTTTTCGTTGTAAACTTTTTCTAATCTCATTTGATTTTGATAATAGACGATAATTAACATCTTCTAATTCTTTTTGTTTTGACATAATATGTTGTAATTGTTGACGAATTTCATCTTGTTGATGCATCGACATTTCACGTTCAATCTAAAAATAATTTTAAAATGAATAGATTTATTTATTTTATTTTTGAAAGAGAAAAGAATCTTCTATATACTTGTATTTGTGAATCTAATTTTGTTTGTAATATTTGTTTTTGATAATCTGCTTCGGCTAATCTTTCTTGTAATTCTTCGATTTTTTCTGAAAATTCAATACGTTGATTTTGTATTAATAAATCACGTTGACTTAATTCAATTTTTAATAATTGAATACCATGTTGATACTTTTTCTTTTCAATGACATCTTTCAATTGACGATTGTTCGTCGTCGCTGTACCCGATCTAAGAGCAGCATTGATATTACGTGTACCAGCTGATGGTGAAGTATCCTGTAAATGGAGAAAAACACTAGATCATTATCTATGCTCAATAAAACGTCGACACTAACTAGACATCTACGTTCACGCCTTTTTTTACTTTCTACCCATGTTCATCAAAAAGTATGAATAATAAGCATAACCACAGGTTAAAGGAAAACTTTTGACATCAGTTGAGCTGAGACAGTTCCACTTACCGTAACTGAAACTGGTCATCTATTACTGTTTTTTCATAATTAAGATGTAGAAAAGTTGATGCTTATTTATCTTGGTTTTTATACTGTAATGAACTCATCTGGTTCAGCTCCCACAGAGGATACACGTATAGAAACTCTTTATTCGACATCTCATGATGTTTGACAAACACCTCCTTAGAGATGTAAAATCATGTTGATTTGTCTATAAACATTATAGGCTATCGAATAAAGAGTTTCTACACATGTATTCTTTCAATGGAAAACATAACAGTATCCTCTGTAGAACCAGGATGAACCAGATGAGTTCATTACAGTATAAAAGACAAGATAAATAAGCATCAACTTTTCCACATCTTGATTATAAAAAAATGGTAATCAATGACCAGTTACTAGAAACAATGAGAACTGAAACTGTCCCACTCCTAGACATCCGTATGTAGGGAACTACTGATATTCATAATACAGATCATAATAAATATAACAATACTCTCTATATCTTGTATAGAGTGGCATATCTCAGTTAGATACTGAGTTCGCCAATATTATGTCAGTTTATTATCGTACTGGATGAAAAATAGACTCGGTGTTATATTCAAAATTTAGTTTTACATCTTTGAACATATAATCACATCAAACATTAACAAAATAGTGAGTAAAAGGAACAGTTGCATTTTGTGACGTATATGGAATGTTTAGTCTTAACTGTGTAATTATATACAGATACGAGTCAATTACTTAAATCTAAACATTATGTTATTTAAAATTCTTATGTATCATCAAAACAAGTATTTCTGCGTGACTATCCATGCTGTAGATAAAATTAGATTTTATAGTAGTCATGAAATAAACTTGCATTTAAAAGATATTAGAATAAATTTCGTCATGATTTTATTTTATTATACATATGAATAAAAATTATGACAAGTGGATCATAAATAATAAACTATAATCTTTTTTTTTCGTACATTCCCACCTGTATCTTCAGTATTGGCATAATACCATCGGTATATCGTGCGGTATTTTTCAAATATTAACAATCAAAAAGCAAATATCGATGATAGATTTTTAATTTATTTGTAGACTACCGGCGTGGTTGACTCCCACTTAGACTGTCTTTCTGTAACTCAAGCTAAAGCTCATGTACGTCGACGAGTTCGTAGGAGAAAACTTGGAAATTTTGCCATTTGTATATGATACTGAACTCATCAGAAATTTAACTGTCGAATGGTTTTCTAGAAATATTGCAGTAATCACACGTCACTGGGGGTATTCAACAAAAAAGTTCGACACAGGACAAGAACCAATATTTTTTTAAAAACGAAAAATTCTCTAAATAAGAAAAATGTAATCATATCATTTCTATTGAAAGAAGGAAAATTATTGAACTTTTCGTATTCGAATATAACAGATGTTCTCACAAAAAAATTCCTGTAAAAAGAGTTTTGGTATTGGAAATACGTATTTCATGCTCTGTTTTCATGAGCATCGACAAAGATACACACGCGTGCCAAAATACTGTCATTAAAAATTTTCTCTAGGACTAGCATTTCTCTATAAACTGAAAAGGCTTTATTTTAGGAGAGTTATAAGAATTTTAACAACGATGGAAATCTGCTGTCTGAAAATGACTATTTTTTTGAAAAAGAGTAAAAAGAAGGAAGTCTCATGTTTGTTGCACTAAAATCGAAAGTCCCATATTTTTTGGTGAAAAAGTGGATTCGTTTTGAAGTTTTGTCAGTACTTTTCGTGTAGTTTTCTATTTTTTCATATTTTATGAGCACAATCGCTAGACTTTTGTTCTTTTTTGTAGAGAAGACACGTGCAAACATAATTTTTTTTTAATTTTCCCAACATTCCACTGTGAGAAAGAACTCTTGTTAAACGATGGATTATGTAAATTGTAGTTCAATATTAGATCGAGATAAATAGCGATTTTTTACCCAATATAACGGATATATTATAGTTGGTACATTTGGTCTGATATTTAAAAGTCATTTTAATATGAACGAGAACTAAGGAAATCACTATTATTATGAATATTTTCTATATTCTAAGGAAAACACTCAATTTCTCATTTAAAGAAGGTTTGAAGTAGGGATATCGGCGTAACCGTTGAATGTTAACTGATCCAACTGTTGCGTTCCATTGACGTTTCCTCAAAATTAATCTGTCGAAAGACTAAAATTGTCTATCTGAGATTGATTTTATAGATACCAAATGGACACTTCAAAGTACAGAGTCATTCATCGAACAAGAATCGTACAATAAAACATGAAAAACTATTATAATAACATAAAATTATTTTTAACTACTACTTTTTAAGTTTATTCCAAGGGTTTCATGATATAAGATGAAGCACATGATGCTCTACATCTACTCATACACTACTATCTTGTATACTGAAGTGGTTTTTGTTGTTGTTGTTGTTTTTTTTCTGTTTCTAAGAACGTGTTGTTTCTTTGTTGATGTACATTTATAAGAATAAAATTTATTTGATATAATTTATTAAGTCAAGAAACAAAGAAAAGTTTTTGAATGTTATTTTATTTGCACACCTTTATCTCTCTAATATAAGTTAATATTATACTCTTACATCATAAAACAAAAGAAAGAATTAATAAACTATTCAAACAGATGACTCTATATTAAAAAAGAAACAGGCCATTATTACTCCAAATACCATTCTTTACATTTTTTTCTGTAAAACTTTCCATCGGCGGGACTTACAATCTTTGAGATAACAAACATGTCATGACTAGTAAATTGACATACTTATTATCCTTTACATTAATTATGCTGTTATATATTCAAAACAAAAAGTAATAAAATATTCATCTTTTTTGGCTCTTCATTCAAATGGATAACACATTAAATAATCGACAGCAGCAGCAGCAACGGTATGTACACACACAAATACTGATTAACTTTCAGAGTATCTTTTTTCGTCCAAAGCGTATTTACTAGAAAGTCCGAAGTCTGTTTATTCGACATCCCATGATGTTTGACAAACATCTCCTTAGAGATGTAAAATCATGTTGATTTGTCTGTAAACATCATAGGCCGTCGAATAAAGAGTTTCTACACATGTATTCTTTCTATGGAAAACACAACAGTATCCTCTGTGGGAGCTGAACCAGATGAATTCATTACAGTATAAAAACCAAGATAAATGCATCAAATCCTATCCTGCAGGGTAGAGTAGGACTTTGTTTAATAAATCTCGATGAATTATATCGTAGGGTAGGGCCAGGGCTCCGGTGTTACAGGATGAGGATACAACGTTTTTCACAGGATAAGACCAGGACTCGAGAAACAGCTACTCTGCACATCTCTACTCTGAGAGCGCACAGAAAGGGAAGAAAGCACTTATAAAAGTGACAAACAAATTTATTTGTCTATTACTAAAAATGACGTAGATTCACTAATAATAAACCAAAAATGTTCATTACGAATAGTATTGTATACCAAAAGACCTTGGTTATTAATATGTTAATTATTCTAAACGTCATCATCAACTTATTATTGTGTGCATCTGGTTGATTGATCACTCTTTTTCCTGTTGAAAACAGTTCTTTTTAATTTTCACAATTGCACATATAGAACGCAGGTTTAATAATCTTAACTTCTCACCAAAAAACAGACCATAGAAATACACACAAAATGCTGTGAGTTTTTTTCCAACGTAGGGCTTTTTTGACTTCTGATTGTAAAGATTACTGAAGACTTCATTCTAATCAGTCGTGTATAAGATAGTTAACTTCCAATGTACTTTGGGAAAAGAGCTGATTTATGATAAATTGAAGAAACAGGCACCGGTTTACATCTTCTTATACTTTTTCAGCTCAATAAGACATACTTCCACCCGAACACCACGTATTTCAACCACTAATGACGTTAGTATCACTCGAAATTTAACTAGTCCAATTACAGGTATGCCTGTCTACCCGGATGACACTGTAAACAACCAATTTCCCTCTTTAAACTCAAAAGAGGGTACTAAAAAATATAAGAAGCAACCAGCAAATTTAAAATTGGCAACTAACCATGCCAGATCAGGAACAAAATCAATTTTACATAAAACAGATGAAAATACGTACGATGACAAAACTGATCGTGTTAATAGGTGGGTACTAAAGCATTCATCATCAGAGCATATAACACCACCTGATCTTACATCCCAACATCCGAAACATGTTACTTTTGTTCCAGCAGCAGAAGAACAACAATCAATGAATAGTAAGTAATGTTAATTTGATCAATAGTATACAACACGTCAACATTTTTATTTTATTTTTCCAAGTGTCAACATCTCCACCTCAAGAACTTCCTAAAATTGATTTTAAAATACGTCGAAGTTCATATTTACCTGTTCAAATTACAGATTCATTACCCGATATCGATTTAAATCATCAAAATAATGAAGAAAAAATTTTACAAACGAAAAATCATGACGAAGGTAAATAATTCTTGATAATAAAACATGGTAGTTCATCTGTAATAATACTGTTGACTGCAAATCATAGTAGTTATTGCTCATAAGAATGAATCGATCTATTTGGATCTTGAATAATTTAATTAGTGCTGTGAATATGTTTTTAGATGAAGAGATAATTCCACTTTATCAAAAACGTTTATCGTTGGCTCCCTTGTACGCTCCAAGACTTCGTCGATCTTCAAATCCTGCAATGTCTGTTTCAACAGCGGCATCACGCTCAAGTATAACGTATATTCCATCCGTGTCAAAATATAGTCGTCCATCATTATCGTCAACAAGTTATGCATCAACAGATGGTGATTATGCTTCGTCTGATACTGACACTATTGTATCAAAACCTTCAGTTGCTTCTCGTCGTAAATATTTTAATCTTTTACAATATAATGACAAATTATCGGACGAAGATCACTTGAAATTAGAGGAAATTCGTGATAAAACTCCCGATGAATTTGAACAATTATTACCGACACTAATCAGATATGGTGTTATTAGTAGTGACACATTATTAAGTGATGATGAACACAACATTAATAAACGACGATTATTATCTATTATTAAAGATGATAATGAACAAATTGAACATAAAAGATATCTCGAACATTTATACGGTAGTGTTATTGTTGATCACAAAAAACAATTAAGAAATGCTCTCACATTCACTGGACAATATTCACTATTAAACTGTTATAAAGATGAAATTGCAAGAGAATTAGAATTAAGAGTGAAAAATTGGCAACAAATCAAATTACCCACTACTGTTCTAAATATATCAAAAGTACCAACTAAAAAAGGTCCAACATTTAATAATTTATCAGAGTTGACTTCTTCTAATGGAAAATCTACTTCACTCTCGTCTTCACTATCACTAGGTACTCTATTTCGAGCTAAACAAAAATTTTTTACCCCACTTCGTATGCTTGGTTTATCAATTCCTGAAGAAGAAACATCTGACTATGCTGACGATGGAAATATATCAACTGCAACATCAACAACATTAATCTCGGCAACAAAACTACGTCGTCCAGCAACGAAACGTCAACAACAATTAAAACAAATTGAACAAGAAGAAAATGAAATGTTACAACGAATATTTCAAAATGTTGAAGAACTACCGTTAAATTGGCGTGAAAAATGTATTTCTAAGATTATTGAACAAGGAATGGTACTTCTAGATCAAGTTAGAAAATTACCATTACTACAAAATGAAAATAATTTCTATGATTCTGAATCTACAACACAATCATATAAACAATTGAATAGACAAATAAATTCAGTTGCCAATGAAAATGATCCACTTGTAGGTGCAACAGCATCATCAATGAAATCAATGGAACGAATTGTGGAAATACGAAAAAAAGAAATAGTTAAACAATATAGGAAATGGGTATTATTATGGGAAATATTGTACGAGAATAACGATGAAAACATATAGTTTCTTTTTATTTTTGCTAAAAGCTTTAATTTTGAACTCGGATAAATAAAGATTTTTCTACTTAATGTAGTGATACTCTTTTCAAAAACTAATAGTCTATAGTTTTAGATGTTTCTATTTCTGACGTATCTGCACTGTAAGTGTTACAAACACGATTGCAAAAAAATGTTTGTTTCTATCGATAATAGTTCTGCTGTACAGTCAGTACTAGAAAAAAATATTACAGAGGCGGGCTTGTTTTTGATTTTTTTTTCTTCGACTGTAATAGTTCAAGTATGTTCTAAATAAGGATTATGATAGTTGAAAAAGTTTCAAATAAAAAATGATATTTAAATAAAGTCGATCAGAACTAGCGAGACGAGAATTTTCAAAAAACAAAACTCATAGAAAATGACGTCCCAATGTTGAAATTTTCTTGCAAACAACTTAGTTTTTATAAAGAAAATATTTCTGAACGTATCAAATGCGATTTCATCATTCACCTGTATTCAATTTACAAAATGTCGCTAATGGTCAATCAATATTCATTACACTATTTACTGATCAATGAATTGTAGAATTTTTTGAAGGATATTACGACTCGAGAGAATATTGTTGTCACAACTTTCTCTTTCAAACCTCTCCGTTTGCCGTAAATACTTTAGATTTATGCTGTTTTTCAAAATTTATCATCGACTTTTTCTTCAGTTTATTCACCTCAATGTTCTTCTTCTATACGTTTTCATCAGTCTGAGTATTTCTCCTCGTGTTAATGGATTTTCTTTTTTTTTCTGTTCTATAGTCATTGTCTGAAACAAAGTTTCAGAATCAGTAATCGATTCTTCTTCGTTGGTATTTTTAAAAATTATCGTATCTCAGTATCTCCTAAAATAAATTTTGGTCATGTCTATGCTCATCTATTGTTCGTGTTCGATGCTGGAATGTTCGATTCTCGTTTCTCATGAAGAACCAGAACCGCAGTTATCTTATTTTCGGTTCTTTATCGGGAGCTGGAAACGCGATTTCTTCGACGGCTCCTTTTTTTCGGAATCAAGACTTTTTGACTTGCCTTTCTTTTAATAAAATGAAAATACGCTGCTGACAAAGTTGCGAAAAGATATGTTTGCCTGTCATCATTTACAACAATCCTTTCGTTTACTATAAAATAAATTCTATTTCATTGAATTGTTACTGTCTGAAAAATTATTTTTCGGTTCTAACCCGAGAATCGGAACCGCGGTTCTTTTCGGTTCCGTTCTAACTCGAGAACCGGAACCACCATTTTGGTTCCAGAACCGAGAACTGAACATCCCTAGTTCGGTGTGGTCACGTAACTCTGCTACCGTAGTGAAATTCCGTGCCGAAATTTTGATCTTTTATTCCTTTCCTAGGTTTTTAATGAACAACTCTCAGAGCTGTGCAATATATACAACGGTCAAACAAACTTTTCTGAATCAAATAAAATATGTCCGGATTCTGTGTGATTTTTTTTTTTGTTCAAAAAATACAAAGAAAACTAGAACTTCAAAAGATCACACAGAAAACTAGGAAAAGAATCAAAAGGTCAAAAGTCAAAATTTCCTCACAAAATTCCACTACGGTATCAGAGTTACGTGATCACATCGTGTTATTTATTTATTCATTCACGTATTTTTGTGATTCTTTTTATTCTATTTCGTCTGTTCTTCGTTACTCTTTTTGTTGTATGACTTGAGTCATCATAATTACAGGTCTGGGACCTTTGATGACTCATTTTTTGTGAATAAACTAGTCTTAATATGAATGATATAGTACATACGTCTAATAATGATAAACCATATGTTGGATCAGTTGGAAATGTGCTTTCGGAACTATTACCACCGTTCGATTCAACGTCACTATCGTCGTTAGGCATTTTTAATTCTAGAAATAAACATTGAAAACGCATTTTTTATCGAGTAGCATCGAGCAGCAAGTGTAAGTAAGAAAACATATCAACAGACAAGTTATTTATTTTTCATAAATTCTGTCAAAAATATGCTAAATCATTTCGTAATTTTGAATTTGTGTTTTTATTTCACAAACAGTTATAGACCTTCGAAGTGCTGAGTCGATATGAGTCGAAGTGCTTCGAAATGAAAAACAGTGTCGAATAAGTTCTATTTAAGATATAATTTTGTCTAGCCTTTTCGGCATTCTTAGAAGTAGAAGAAAGTGCCTCAACCATGATGGCATGTTTTTTATACGAATGGGCATAAAAACAAGATATGTCAGCAAATTAAATGACCTTCAATCCTATGAATCTAAGATAACATGAAAAAGATCTATATAAATGAGCCACTACTGTCTTAGGAAACTGCGCGATTGGTTTTATCATCGACCATGACAGGCAATTGTGTCGTAGAAATTGACTCTAATTTTTTCTTATTATCAATTATATGAAAGATCATAAATTTTGACGATGTCAAATTCTATAGAATTATTAAAGAGGCTATTATCAACTTTCTGAGTTGTTATGAATTAAGTGCATAGACAGGTATAAAACACATCCAGCCAATTAAAACCAACGCACATGGTAATGAGTGGTCAAAATGAGAGCTATAACTAAGTTCGGATCTAATTGCTAGTCCTAGTAGATACTTTAACTAGCGAGAGTATGAGCAGAGGAAATTAAATAAACAAGTATTTGCCAACAAACAATGAGAAGAGTTCGACAGAACAATCTGAACAATGTTTTTATCAAAAGAACTTGATGTATAAGGTGGGCTTTTATATCAGAAGTAGTACAAATATAATATGATGTCTAGATTTTTGGTTTTCTTAAAAATTAGTTCGCTTTAAACCACATGGCTTGTTCAGCTAACCGCTTCCATTTTTTGCTCTTTTTCATAAAATTATTGCAATAAATCGATTTTGGGGCTGTCTAAAAAGTGTGTCTAAAAGAGTGAAGACGAACTGGCAAATATTGAATAAGTATACCACTTTGTAGAAAATTGTTTGCTCTACAAGATGTGATAGCTTGTCAAGTTCGAAACTATTCTGATTAATCTGTATTAATCAAAGAAAACACGGTGATGCAGTGACAAAAAACGGTTAAAAGTGTCACAGCGTCACGGTATTTCTTTGATTAATACAGATTAATCAGAATAGTTTCGAACTTGACAAGCTATCATATCTTGTAGAGCAAGCAATTTTCTGCAAAGTGGTATACTTATTCAATTTTTGCCCACTCGTCTTTACTCTTTTCGCCACGTTTTTCAGATAGCCCCAAAATTTTGGGGACTGTTTGTACAACAGCTGTATAACAAATCAACGGTCAGAGCCGAGACACTTTTCATTTTGTAGAGAACTGTTTAACCTGCTTAATTATCTAGTTGCCATTTCAGATTAGTTTGTAGCTTTATTGCAATTTTTGAAAAAGAGCAAAAAATAGAGCTGGACAAGCCGTACAGGAAGGAAATATAGGGAAGTACATGATTTATACGAAAAGAGAAAAAGCATGAAAACTTTCTAAACTCAAAAGTGATTTCCTGTGTTAACGTTTAGAAAGTAAGAAAGCTGAATCAGCCATTATGTAGCTCTGACTTCGCTCTATCTTTCAGTTACACTTCGCATTTTTTCACAACAAAATCCATGAAGAAATAATAATTTTTCTGTCGATTGTCACGCATTTTTTTCATTAATTTTTTAAATTCTAGGTATAGCGTGGTGCTTTCAGTAAAAGTCCCATAACTTCATCAAAACAAATGATTTTTCGATTGGGTTTGTTTTGTTTTGAACAGAACTGATTGCTCTTCTCTACCTAATTGCAAAATCAAAACTTCGATCATGTTTTTCGTTTCTTGCTTGAGCAGATTGTTCGAAATGGGGGTTGTCAATTTCTGACATATTTTGAAACTTAGTTCTCCAGCACACTATCTGCTCTAAAAAAGTTTGTTTACAGATTACGAGAAAGAGCACATTCAAAAGTACAAAAAGAATTACGTTCTCACTTTTCCCGCACTTTTTTACAGAAATAATAGCAAGTCTGAAAAAAATACCAGATTTACAAAGTTTTCATTTGTTTTTTCCTTTCGTATAACTTGCGTAGTGTTCTTGATTGAAGTTCTGAAATTAAAGTTTAGGTATGATTTTGTTGAAAATTTCACGACGCATCTTTTGGTTAAAAAATTCGAAAAAGGTTGAGACTTTATGGAGAAGAACAGAAAACAAAACAAAAGCACTCATTATACCCGGACCATCCGATAAAGTGTGCTAATATGTGATTTATTCTATAATTGTTTTAGATTTTCTAAATTTGAACACATGATGGACGTTTACTGATCTTAGCACCATTAACATGTGCAAAAATATTTTTCTGATATTGTATTAGATCATCGCGACATATATATTGATGTTTGTTTGTTTACTCATCATTTCAAGTTCTGTCTTATACTATAGATGATTTACTATCAAAATTTTCTACTTTGTTTACATTCTCCAGCCAAAGTTATGATATACGTTCAACACTTTAAAATAATTTGATTTTTTATAAATTTTACACATACATGAATAGAAACAAATCAGGAAAAATTAAATTTGTCCTTGCAAGATGTTAGTAAGAACAACAGAAATGTTTCAAGCATCCATTGTAGTTTCAACAGATATCTTCAAATGGTGAAAAGATATTTAAAGTATGTGTCGTCCATAAAACAATTTAAAATTTGTTTAAAATTCGATCTGTAACCGTATGGAATTAAAATTATTTTTCATCGAATTTTTGTTAGAATAATTTCAACGTGTATTAAAATGTTTGATACCAGTTAAGTACAAATAGTTCCACTTTTCAACAAGATTAGCAATTGATTTTAGAAAGAACATAGCATAACAGGTAAAACTAATTGAATATTTTCTTTTTTTTCTGCTAGTCAAAACGAAGTATTAGTTGATTTGATTTTATTGATTTTAGATATAGTCAAACTTCGACTATCACACTTGATATCTTAAAATTTTGTGAATCTTCTAACCGTTGCAGATATTCAGAATGAGATCTTAAGTGCGAGCAATCCTCGGGGAAGAAAAGGATGACTTAGGGGAATTTTTCAATTTTTTACTTCCCGAAAGAAAGATTATTTTAGAGAAATTCTTGAAAATGATCCTGTAGTCATACTGTCTTCGAAGGAGAAACTGAAATGTCATATTTTCAATTTGTTGCGAGGGAATTTTTATGTTTGCTTGGGAAAGCGTCGAAACATTCTGAACCTCTTCTTCTTTTGATTGTCATTTTGACTGTCCAATATTTTCATAGAATAATTGATTTCTAGTCTTCTTTCCAATGCATGAGAAAAAAAGGGACTGATTCGTTTTTTTATTTAGTAGTAATACTTACATATGATATAAATAAATCATTTTTCATTTCAGGAACTTTGACAACGATAACTCAATTTTTAAAATATGATTTAAAATTCGTTTATCAAAAATCGAATGTTCAGCGATAAATATTCTTTACACATTTGATGTGCCGTCATTCGTGTTATTTTTGTAATATCAACATTAAAATGATGAATATTTCGTGATTATGCATATGCTTTTGAACGTCAGTTTCTCTCAAGTTTACAAAAACATTTTATATGTACTATTTGATGCGTCTGTATTACACTAAATTGACTGATATTCATTGTGTATTATTCATTTAGATGATCGACAATGAGCAGATAATTCAAATAATACCAGATAAATATTGTTATTATCTATTCTCTCTACATTTGATCAGCTTTAGCTTTGTGTTTCATTGTGTGTAGAGGAAATGAACATTATTCAGACTATTTATTATGATCTTGTTTCACTCAAACTTGTTTTTTTTTTTTATGTTTTGTTTATTTAAATTTTGTTCGGCAAAATTGATCATGACTCTTTTTTTGTTAAATATAATTGGTGTTTTCAGTTTAACATTGTACTTTTGAATGAGTGTTCGTAGCTTTGCCAAATAAAATGTGTCGATATGCACTTCATATTTAATAAACAGATACTTCATATCAGTAACAACGTATGTGTCACTTAATTCGAAGATAAAATATAGTACGGAAAAATATTTTCATTATTAACAAACGACTGTAAACATCAAATGGGCATGAATGTCACATTTTTTAGCAGCAAAATAAGTAAATAAATGTTTTTATATTTGAGAAAAAAATAATTATTTCTGTAAAGTACCTGTAAGTGATCAGATATATCATAGAAATTATTGTATTGTTTGTATAAAACATTTTTGAATTATTTGATCCGACATATTTTAGATTAACAGAGTATAAACAGACTCAATCAGATCTGAGAATATGAAGGTATTTGAGTTTATCATTTAATCTTTTCGACAACTTTTATTCGATAATTTCTTTTTTTTTCTTTAAGCCATCGTCTCCATTTTCCATAACGCAAATAAAACGTCCCTATGACGATATGTATGTAACACTTGTTTTTTTTCAAACAATTATTTCAAAGTTTATCTCTATTTTTATAGACCATCACCACCATCGTTTGATATCTCTTTGACAAGATCATCGACTACAACACCGGGACATCAAAAACGTGTCAGATTTTTAATACAAGATGATGCTGGAACTGAACGACGAAATTGTCAGTATTTATACTAGGAAAAAACAGATCATTCTTTTCTATTATTAACTTTGATTCACTTGTCTTTAGTTGAATCATCATCAATTTATTCTCCAACCGGACAGTCTAGTATTCAATATGATCAAGACTATTCACAAAACATATTTTCACATCGTCAAGGAGTATCAGCGTAAGTAATAGTCAGAAATCTCTGATATTTACTTTTTTCTAATTAGAGATAAATATCTCGACCATAGATTCAAACAGCAGTAAGCTTTTATTTGACACAAAGGATGGTATTTCTGTTATTATTATTTAGAGGTGTAGAATAGATCCGTTTCCTCCGACGGCCATCGAAGTGATCTATTTAGAAAAAACTTTTATAAAAAATAACATTTTTGTTACAGAAAATATTTTGATATCGGCAATTTTTTTTGTTTTTACTCGTAACTTCTACATTTTTGTTTATTGTTTGTAACTACTTTATCATCCTTTCCTTCAAGATATCAAAATTTGTTTGTTGTATAATCGCGTGTGTCATTTTATACTTTTAGAAGTGGTTCTTATATTGATGAGAGTGGCAATGATGGAACATGGTTAACATTATACGGTTTTCGTACACCACAAGAAATTCAATTTATATTGGATGAATTTACACGTTTTGGAGTTATTGAAAAACATGTGGTATGTTTTAATAGTTTTTTTTTTATCAATATCATTTAAATTAATAAATTAATATTTTAAACATTTAGATTGTTGAAGAATCGAATTATCTTCACGTTAAATATGAAACTCGTTTACAAGCACAAAAAGCATTGACAAAACATGGTCATCTATTTGGAAAAATAATGATCGGTGTTCGATTATGTCAAGATAAAGTATGACTGTAGAATGACTTTTATTTCTTTTGACTTAACTTTACTGATGGATATTTAGGATATTATTGGTTTGAAACCGACCACAAATCCCAATATCTATTTAGAAAATCCATTTTTAATTAGACATCGTCGTAATATACCAAAATTAAATCAAGATTTTATATCGGCTTCACCATCATTAACGTTTCAGAGAAATAATCTGGCTACATCGTCACAAATATTAGCACCAGTATGTAACTATTACTTAGATTATTTTCAGATGAAAAAATTAACGAAAATGTTTACATTTTTTCTAGTTGAATTTTAATGGTGCATTTCCATTTGGTACATCAAATCCGATAACAACATCATTATCTTCATCATCATTGTTTAATCCATTTGGAAAAACTACGTAAACAAAATTTTTTGCTCTTATTTTTCAATTTATTCTTATTCTAATAGTATCATTCGTTTTAGAATGTGAATATGGTTTCTCTAAGTAAGAACTTGTTAACAATGTTGTATAATGCAATAATTAGTAAAAAGAAAATATGCTCTATTAAATATTATCTTGGATTTTATTCATTCTTGTACGTCAATTTTTAGAACTTCTACATACATCTGATATCAGTAGAAAATAGACTAGATAAAGGGTAAAACTGAATAAAAAATACAGTATGTTCAGTTGTTCAATAGTTGAAAGAGGTAGTATTATACCCAGTATTATTTTTTCTTATGTTTCTATTGATTTGACAACAAATTGATAATAGTTACTGAAAAACTATAAATATGTATCTAGTCTTAATTTTAAAATTGTAATCTTCACAAAAAAGAATACTGATATCTATTTCTTCATTTCGTTTACAATTTTGTCTAACAAAAGTTTCTAAAGTAAAAGATTATAACGCTGCATATCAGTAAAGAATTTTTACATACATTTGAAAAAAATCCTCTCCTTGTTGAATATACAGTACATGAAATAAAAAAATGATTTTTATTTAAAAATTGACTTGGTAAACTGTCTTACAATTGTGTTTTAGGTGCAGAAAAGCACAACCTTTGAAAACTTGAACCAATCGTTACTATTCGCACAGGCTTTGAGACTGACCGCTTTTCTGTTCTGAGATATGTTTGAGAATCTACACGTCGAACACCGTCAACGTTTTGATGATTTGATTTTTAGAAGTGTTTATCCATTCTGAACTAATCGTCGTCCTATATGAAACTTCAATACACAAAATATTTTTGATTACTAATAGTAATTCGAAAGAATTTCGATGGTACAAAGACACTTCTCAGAGCACCTTCATCAACATATAGAGAAAACAATATGTCCCCATATTGTGTAAACCGCTCGAAAACCATCGGTTAACCGCGGTTATTTCAGCTGAAACCATAGCAACACAGCATAAAAATCGACGGTTAAGCGTCCAGTTAACACGAAAAATGGTCGGTTAGCCGCGGTTAATTGGGCGCTTAACCGTCTGTTTTTATGCTGTGTTGCTATGGTTTCAGCTGAAATAACCGCGGTTAATCGATGGTTTTCGAGCGGTTTATGCAACATCGGTCTCCGAGATCTGTACGATGGATGGTTGTAGAGATGAGAATTTCAAAATATATAGTCCATGTACACTTGTAACTTGTCTCGTTATCTCTATACAAACTATTTAGTCTGGAAATAGTGCTCAGTGACTTTTTCAATTCTCATAACGGCCTGTCCAGCTAACTGGAATTCCGTAACATTTTTTAGTGATTTTGTTCAATTTGCAGAAACTTTTCAAAAAGTTAGAATTGAAAAGTGAATCAGCGATTTTGTAGACAATTCAATTCTCTATAGATTGACCTGCTTTTGAAAAGTTTTAGCGAAAATCTCTTGGTTAGGAAATTGAAAACAATAAGAGGTACTTTTTGCGTATCTGTTTTATAAATTTAGTGAAGCAGCTCACATTATTTTCAATTTCCTAACCAAGAGATTTTCGCTAAAACTTTTTAAAAGCAGGTCAATCGATAGAGAATCGAATTGTCTACAAAATCACTCATTCACTTTTGAGTTCTCACTTTTTGAATATTTTCTGTCAATTGAACAAAATCACGAAAAACCGTTACGGTATTCCATACGCAGTAGAGTTAACTGGACAGGCCGATAAAATATTGAATATAATTTCTCAGTAAGAAAGTTGCGTAGAGTGCATTCAGTTACTTGCAAATATGAAGAAAGAAACTGTGTTTGTATATTACTTGAGCGTCATTCATTTTGCGATACAGCAGAATATCTTAATTCTCATGTGGTTGCGAATAAACTTAATTTTAACTTCTTTCCCATGTGCTGAAAATCGCTTCATTTTTGTCGATTAATC
>CAJNOQ010001708.1:0-29207 GCA_905250885.1 Didymodactylos carnosus | reverse complement strand
AATTTGAACAAGAAAAACAGCAAATGCAAAAATTTATTACAAATAATGATATTATCTATTTGAATGTCGGTGGTGAGAAAATTGTTACATCGAGAGGAACGTTGACATTGGTACCCGGAACATTGTTGTCAAAGATGTTTTCTGGAAAATGGGAAGACAAAATAATGAAAGACAAGGATGGTTACATTTTCCTTGACTATAGTCCCGCACTTTTCAAATGTCTTATTGACCAATTGAGAGAATGGAATGATACTGTTTTCGCTGAAGAAGAAAAAGTATTTGGATTACCTGCTGGTTTTGAGCAGCAATTTCAAAAATTCATACAACAGCTCGGATTTGATAGCAAATATGTGAATAAATCGGCAAGTAGCAATATCCAAGAAAGCAATCAAGAAAGATTTAATAAACTGGTTGGCAAAATAGAGCTTGCAGATAATGGTAAAGTGGCTAGACACGACGCAAGCGTCACACAATCAGAAGTTCGTGGTACAGGATTGTACTCTACCGGTATTCATCGAATTCGCTTAAAAATGGAAAAAGTTGTTGATTGGGTCTATGTTGGAATCATAAATCATTCTGCTCCAGCTCATGAACACTCTCGAACGTCTACTTCAGCATATGGCTGGCTTTCAGGTACGAGAAAGTATGTGTTTATCAAAGGTCAAAATAATCCTGGTTATGATGGTTATGATGGTGACATTTGCGAAAATGATGCAGTTGATCTAGTCTTAAACTGCAATGAATTCAAGATTCAGCTGTTAAACAAGCGCACATCGAAACAATACGAAATCCCAATTGATAGTCAAGCTTGTCCATTTCCATGGCAATTAAACGTCAATCTGTATAATCCAAACACTAGTGTTCGAATCTTATCGTAATGCATATCTCTATAGATGTGCAATCGATGACCCTTTTTAGTGCACTTTTCTGTTGTTCCATTGACAGCAAGTCCAAGATTATGGGGTCCCATCAGGAAAACGCAGCTGCGCTTTTTTCCGAAGTTATGCTGAAAAATCCTGACAATATGTACTGACGATACTTCATACGACTGAACGCTTCATATTTCTTAAAAGTGCTACTTTTAATCAAAAAAATTTGTTCCGGTCTTCTGTTAGAGGTCTCTCTAGTGACGCTCTAGCTTGGCTCTTCGATGTTTTCAATTTATTCCAGAAACAAAAAGCAAAATGCTACCTGGTACAAAAGGGCTATCTGATGATGTGCTTAGCTCAATATTGACTTTTTATGAAAGGTCTAGTCAGCTTCTAACAGTTTCAAGCGATTTAGTTAGCTTATTAGCAAGCTCTGAACTTTTTATCCCCTAATGATAAGGAACTTTCCTCAAAGTTTAGTTCACTAACATTTCTCACACTTTCCAGAAAATAAACATTGCTAATAGTTTGATTTCTTTTTGCTGATAGATAGCCGAAGCTTTTACTGCAGAAAATGACGAAAATGCAAATTCCTATCGTTTTTCTATCACGGTATCCAAAAAATAACGCAATCTATTCTACTTTTCAGTGGATGATAGTAACTAGCTACCCGCATCGAATCCACCACATAATGGTAGATAAGGTGAGCACATTCTGATGCATATCAGTTATCAAAGAAGAAAAGAACAATACACAAAAAGAATCTTTCGCTTGTCCAGTCCGTTGTAATGACAAGACTAAACCAAAATTCGGCAGTAATTCATGTTAGAGTAAGCCTAAGCAATATAAAAATCCTGGACATCATGAAAAGAAATCCTGAAATTTGCGTAATGACTGATTGGCGGGAGGCGGACAGTTGCTTACGAGGACAGTTGCTCGCGGACAACAAGTCTTCATAATATTTTACCATAATAAATACCGGTGTTCTGTACGATTGAAAGGATTTGTTTGATTCTGTTTTGATTCTCCTTGTTATCGTTCATAGTACTGTCGAACTGGTTCAGAACGTGGATTTCCAGTACGGTTTTCATGATCACCAACCGTTTTAATGAATACATTGCTTAAATCTGTATATAATCGTCACGGCAGGCATATTTTTTCATCGTTTCTGCGAATAATAATATATGACAAGCCGTTGTGTATCAGTAGTGGAGCGCCCTTCGAGGTTTTAGAGAGAGTAATTGATATGATTGTTTTTGTAGTGAACTGTGTTGGGAGTGGCACAGCTTTTATAGGGATATAGCGTTTAATCTAACTCATCATTACATAAAAATCATCAATTTGGAATATAGTGTTTGAGTACAAGTAATCAAATTAATTCCCACAATTTATTCTGGATTTTTTAATTAAAAATTCACAAAATTCTCTTCAGCGAGCAAGTGTCCTAGCGACCAATTATCCTAGACCCTGGTTAGCTACCCAGATATGCTGAAAAAATTTATCAGCTATAGCACAGAGCGAATTTCTATCGCATGGAAATTACCAGTTTGTGTCTTATTCTAAATGGTACATAGAATTCGTGCGACTGTGTGTGAGCGTCGTATCGCTTGACTCTCGTGAAAAAACGTGTTTTTCAAAGCAAACAGTTTTCAGCTTTCTTCCCAAAACTGAAAATGGTTCATTAAATACATGAAAAACCAAAACGTGTCCTTTTTGCAAAACTGTATGATTATTTTTTGTAAGAAAAATTAGGTATTGCAAAGCACGGTAAGAGTGTTTAGATTAACAGAAAGTACCTACACTGCTCTTGTTTTTTCTGATAAAAGAATTAAGGGTACCCCTCAACTTGTCCAAACGTACCGCAGTGATATTTTTTACACAGTAGTTCGTAGTTTTCTCAAGAAATAGGAGACCCAGAAAGCTCATTCTTGCGTCATTCGATGCAGCTCGTTAAACCCTATGTATAGTAAAAAAATGAAGGTTTTTGGTACAGATCTGAAGGCTTTGGAGTTATTCTACGGAGCGTAGTGCAGTGACAAAAAAAGGCCCCAAATTTTTAGAGTTGTCCATAGTGCTACAATTTCCTGCCAAACTAAAAACGCATCTGGACAATTTCAAGAGACAAATTTATAGTACAGATCACAAGCTATCGATTGGTAAAAAGAAATCTTCACAGAACACTTTTCTTGATCAAAAAAATTCTTTTTTGTATCGTGTCACTAGAACTGAGAACACGCGATCTCAGATCCAGTGTTTCTCCAACTCCGGACGAAGACCCGGCCTCCTTTGAGCTGGGTAGTTTTTAAAAAATTTTTTTGTATGTTTTTGCCTTTTTCTCTTTGTTGCTATCAATGCTCTGTCAAGGAAACAATTTTTAGCATTTATTACTTCGAGAACAAACCTAAAAACCTGAAAAGAAATATGCATAAACATGTGATAAGAAAAAAATATAAACATCTGACTACTGCTCAAGTCTACTTATCAATATGTAACAGTCTTTTTTGAAAAACATTCTGCGTAGTAACGAGTTTCAGTAGAATTTCTATGAAAGACTTTAACTGAATGTGTTTTAAGTAGTTCTGGAACTGGTTTGCAAGCTTTGAACATATTTTCAAATATGCGTTCAAATATGTTTTTGTACAAAAAGGTTATGCTGCTTTTCAAAACAATAAAAAGAAAAAGAAAGGTGCTTTTAGTTCTTGGACAAAAATGCGATTCATGCTTCACTTAATTGGAGTAATCAACTAATGTAGAAGACTAGTCATCAAAAGTGTGAAAAGAAAAATCTGAAAACTGTTGATACAAAGTATAGCGACCATCACTAAAAGTGATATATGAGTATATCTCCGAAAGGAAGTTCAACTGGTATGATATAATCCATAATGTTGCAAAACATTGTATTTAAAAGTCGAGTTTTCATTGAAAAAAGACAAAATAAAACCTTAGTATAGAAGAAAAAGCAAGGCAAACTGTGAAACAAAAAGACATGGACTGTTCTATACATTTTCGTCTGTTGTACATGGATAATACAATAATACTACCTGTTTTAGAAATATTCAGAACCTCTATTTTTGTTCAACGTGATAAGTTTCTTATTCGACTAAAAATTTCATGAATGAAAACTAAAACCAAGTCTAAGTTTGCTGCCTGTAAAACGGCTGGTTTCAGTCTTTGCAAACAGCTAACGACTAGTAGACATCAGCAGACTATGACAGATTGGAATATTTCTTTTTGAGAATCAATTTTCATTACAAGAGTCTCTTGTAAAAAAGTATAAAAAGCCGATTGATGTCGTACAGACTATTCAAAAACTTTTTCTTCCTTAACAAACATGAATGGTAAGTGCGACTCACAATTTAATTATTCATTACTGGCGAAATATAATGTGGACATAAATGGTTTACGGAAGTTAACGGCTGATATGAAAAGAATAGAAGACTATTATCTTAATATACCAGAGCAGTGGAATCGTTTGAAGAAAATTAGTGAAGGTGTAAGAGCATTACGAAAAAACTTGACAAAAAGACGACCAAGATGGAGTTGGTTCAGTTGTGGTGGAAACGTATAACGAAGTGACTATAGTGAGATCAAATCATGAGAACCGATTGATAAATTTTATTGATAAATCGTCAATTTTATACTGTAACAATGGTATATTGATGGTCTATATATGTATGACAAAGATCTCAAAAATGTACAAGAAACTGATGGACTGTGTTTATTATGTGGACATATTGGTGATTGTGTAGCTGTATCTTTGCAATTTATCAGCAAGATATACAAGAGTATACTACAAAGTATCATCATTTGTTTATCATTGATAATTTCAATGACGGAATGATATCAATAACAGATAATAGCATGATGAAAATTATATATCTGTTCAGTATAAACGCTATGCATTATATTACTTGTGATACTTGTCATCTTTGCAATTTCTTGGCAGGATAGAGAAGAGTATGTTATATATGTATGACAAAGATCTGATACATGTAGAAAAACCTGATCGACTCTGTTTGTTGTCTGTTTGTTGCTTCATGCATTTATATAGCATCTGCAGCATTAATCATTATTTTATATTATAAGTTAGTTAAATATGTGAAGATGCCAACATTTCATATCGTCAATTAGCAACAATCGTCTCTTTACTTCGAGCTGAACGACAATTAGAAATCTTAAAGCATATTGTTTCTCTTACATTATTTTTAATTGTTTGTTATCTACCCCATATGATATTTGCAATGATTGATTTTGGTGCCGAGCCATTGGTATCACAATTTTGTGTTTCATATTTATTTTTGAGTCTAACTAGCGTCCCAGTGACAATAACAACAATGTTTAACAAATAATGATATAAGACAATGTTTGTTAAATAAGCGATCGACGAAAGTGAATGCAACAAGTATACAACCTACACCACAACAGAATCACTATGAATCTTAAATAAAGATATCTCGAATGAGAAATTGACAGATATTAGAAATCTAATGATAAGAGACACAAAGAAACAAGACAATGACGAGAAAGCTGGTGAGATGGAGATCGGATCATCCAGTGTGACAATATCTATGCAAAATGTGAAGTAAGGTCTTCTAAAACATATGTCTGATAAGTTACTAATCATATGATTAATTGGGAAGAGTTTTAAATTTTACTCACAGATTTAAATTCTTATCGTCTACCTATCAAACAATCTTTAATGATATTAGAATACCAGCCAAAATTAAATCGTAAAGTACGTTCAGTTCTTCTGTGTGTATATCCTAATGGAATTCCGAAAAGGCTGCCATCAGATCGAGTCAACATTTTGACAAAATAACATCTCAAGTTATTTTTTTTGACCTTTTATACCTCACAGCTTGTTTCATGATCCAGATTTTACAAAATGTATTTTTCTTGTCAATTCCTCTCTCTCACACACTTATGAAAAAATATATTTTTCTCTTTTTTTATAAATGATGTCTATTCTTCGCTCACTATCACAAAAATAAAGTATTTTTCTCTCTTTTTATGCCTCTGGTCATACTCTTTTTAACTTTACATCACGTTGAATGTTTTTAATATCTTGAAAATGAAAATTTTTCAAACGTCTACTTAAATATTTTAATTTTTTAAAAACTTTGAATTAAATAAATATGAATTTAAAATCAGCTGCTACTCTAAAAAAAAAATCGTAGAATAATAAACTAAAAAGGGTTTTTCATTTTGAAACGACACCGAACGCTTTTTTGTATTTTAAAGTGCTCAAAAAATCTTGCGAAAAACCCTTAAAGGTTGATCAGTAAACTCAAATTTATTGATATACCTTTAAGGTTTTTCGCACGGTTTGGGTGGAGGGCTCTTTGAGAACTTCAAAATACAAAAAAGCGTTCGATGTCGTTTCAAAATGAAAAACCCTTTTTAGTTTATTATTCTACAATTTTTTTTTAGAGTGTAATGGCAGCTGATTTTAGATTCATATTTATTTAATTCAAAGTTTTTAAAAAATTAAAATATATTAAAATTTTATCAATTCTGAAATTTTTATCCTTAAACAAATATAACGTTTTAAGAGTATACATATCGTTTTAGTATCACATTTGGAAAAATTTTTAATGTAACTTATACTCGATGCTCCTCTGACGATTTATATTATATACAAAGTTTTTTCAAACTGTCTGTATCACTCGGCTTGATTCTGAGTATTTTTTTTTTTTTTGAAAGTCTGATAATTTCCATCTAACTATTTCGACGGTAAAAAACACAATTTTTTCCGGTTTCTTTCTTGTATGTACTTTTTCGTGTTTTATCAATTTTGATTTTTTAAAATTGTGCGAGCACATACGATTGTTTGCAAACTTTTTATTTCCACCGTTCTAACAAGCCACAAGGACTGTCAGTAGAGACGCATGCTCTATATCCCGTTTTGGAATTAAAATATATCCCGATAGGGATATTGTCAAAAAACATATAGATCAATCGAGATATAAATTCGATTTATTTAAAATAAAATTTGTTAAATGATGATATTAACGAAAAGCTTTGACATTATCATTAGAAAGAGGAAGAAAAACTATACTAGATTCTTTTTCTCCTCATGCCTAACTCTTTTGTCCCATCAGCATCCTTTTTTTTGAAACAAAAGTGACTTACTCAAAAATAGCGGGATATAGCACAGATTTCTCCCGCTGTAAAAATGCTGAATATATCTCGATTGGGCTAATATTTCCTCGTTGACTGTGTATGTTTTTATTTTGCCATTCTTACTGAGTGTTGGCTGTGTGGAACATTCAAGTAATTATGGAGTTTTGGAATTAATCTACAATGCAAAAGTAATTGGACAAATGTGCTGGAAAGTTAATTATTTTGCCGTTAGAAAAGAAAAGTCTGATCTTCAAAAAACAAAAAAAATCAAACTTTTTGTGATTGAGTTTGAGTGAGAAAAAATCTGAATCTCAAGCATCGCCAAAAAAGCTCTTGTAAAGTATCGTTCTCGCTACTGTTTCACCATAGGCAGAAAGACAAACCTTGTTTGAAAACGTAAGGGAAGTTAGACGCAGATTTCTATATTTTCGTCTAACGTTTTTGTATTAAAGCTGTGCCATCTCTGGAAATAAGTGTGCCAGAACCTGATGAGCTCTATCGATTGGTGAAATCAGCTTTCCAGAATATTGTTTATTTCTCGTTTAAAATGCAAAATACTGATTTTCTGAACGAGAGAAAGGCACAAAATTTTGAGTTTTCGTTTCGTTCAGAAAATCAGTATTTTGCATTTTAAACTCGAGCTCAACAATGTTTTGGAAAAGTGGTCTCACCAATCAATCGATAGAGTTCATCGAGTTCTATCTGGTACACTTATTTCCAAAGGTGGCACAGCTTTAATAAAAAAATGTTAGGCAAAAATATAGAAATCTGTCCCCTGCTAACTTTCCTTACGTTGTTTGAAAGCCCAATACATAAGAATGTCGCACGCGCAAAACTCTATTGATCCTTCTTTTTTTGAAAATCTTCCAGTAATTCTTTGATAGTAATAAAAGCGTATATAAAACTCTAGTTTGGTAAAAAATACTGCTTTGCATCAGAAAGATGAAACATCCAGAAAATCTGTTTATTCATGGAGCAAACGATGTTAGTAAGGACTAACACGAATGTGAGTTTGTAGAGAATTGAATGATGTTTCGAAAATTGTATTTTAGCAAGAGAATAAAGCTTGATCAGTATCTGAAAAGCATTAATTAAGTCTAATTAATTCTGTTTCTAAAATTAATGAAAACTATCATAATTACTGGTTGAAAGATGAATCGAAAGATAATTCATTATACACTATTTGAAAGAGCGATAAAAGTACTTCTACTATCCGTCCCAAAATAAAAGGCCATCGTTTACGTTTTGAATAATTCAAAAGAAAACGTCCATAGCTCCCGAACCATGGATTTCCAAGATGCCGCTTAGTTTGTACAGGACACGTCGGACTATATATCTATGATAAAAAGTCCATAGATTTCTATGTCAGTTTTCTACAGATCTCCTGAATAACCGATCTTTGAAATTTTTTTCAAATTCGTTTGATTTTCTTTGTTTTTTGAAGATCAGACTTTGCCTTTCCAACGGAAAAATAATTAACTTTCCAGCACGTCAGGAACATGTAGAAATAATGCCCGATGTTTGTCCAATTACTTTTGCATCGTAGGTTAGTTAAAACAGTACTTTTTGTCTATCACACTCGAACAGGTACAGCATACGAGTATGTCGAAACCTATCAGCAAATCGAAAGTACGTTCAACGTGATGTTGAATTACTTATATTTCAGTTTAACCATTTTTGAATAGGTATTAATTTCAAAATGTTACTACAATAATCGACACATTGATAATAACCTTTTAAATAGAAATAACCAAGGGGGAAAAAGTGTTTTGGAATGGTATAGAATGGTACGGAATGGATTGGAATGGACCATTCCAGGCCATTCCATACCATTCCAAAATGGTCAAAAATGTTTGGAATGGTATGGAATGGTACGGAATGGCCCATTCCAGCCCATTCCGCCTTTTCCCCCTTGGAAATAACCATTCAGCTATATTTGTATAGATTGTGATTAACAGTTATTTTGTTCTTCACTTAAGATTTTAACGGTAGCGCTGTAAGTCCGTTACGTTTTCTTCATACTGATCATGCCATAGTGTGACGATGGAAGTTCATACAAAGTCGGGAGACATCTTATTTTAAACAACAAACATTTTATTTTAAATTTATTATCAAGGAAATGCTAATAGTTGATAGGTCAATAGATTTAAAAATGTTGAAATACATGCTGGATGGTATGAATGGAACATTCAGTTTGAAGCTTGCATAAAAGCACGAGATAATATATCGCAAATCAATCAATTTTAACAATTGTCGAAAATTAATATGATTTTCTTCGCATTTTCGTACTTATAATGAACATCGACAACTGCCGAAAATCCAACGGAATTTCGACAATAATTTTCAATTTCAGTTGTCGAAAATATTTTTGTAATTTATGTGATTTTTTTCTTTCTCATAGTCCACTTGCTGTGAGATACACAAATTCTGCTGTTTTTTGGTTTCACAGTGGTATCTGTATTTAAAAAAAAAAGAAGAAAATTCTTATTTGTTATTTTGTTTTCATTTGTGAATGATTAGAAGAAGACTGCAGTTCAGTGATTCTGTTTTAATCTATTGCTTTAAATAAGTGTGAACATCATGATGAATTTTTTTGATATTATGCGACTCAAACTACTTTTACTAATATTTAGTAATTTGTTGAAATGCCAATGGATTTACGACAATTGTCGATATTTATTGTCGAAATTACAAGGACTTAAGACAACAGTCGAAAAACAATCTGAAATTTGCACAATGTCGAAGATCAGATTTGTCTTTCAGCAATTTGTCGAAAATATAAGTAAAAACTACAATGGCAAAATTCCAGCTGTCAATCTTCCGTTTTACCGAGAAAAAGAAGCGATAATTATATGAGAAAGATTGTTCCAGTCTGAGCACATTAGTAATAAAAACCATGATTTTATATTGTCTTTCATGGAAGACGAGATATTCTATGTACATGGATTATCTCTCCTAGCTGAAATTTTAGTTGATAAGGGTTCGATCATATCAAAGTGAGAAAGGACACTGTTTTTAATGAGTATTGATCAGCTTTTTTTAACTATCAATTTAAACACGAATGTTTACTCTTTAAACTAAGAACTAACTCCCAGTTGTGTATCTCGAGTGCGCAATGATGACAAAACGTCACGGACTTACGAAGAGTGGACCGTTACGTGGACAAGCCGATCATATGCAGGTTGTAACTAACGTAAAACAATCACCCAGTTGAAAGAATCTATAAGCTGTGTAGACGAATGATCTGGTGCTCTAAACCAAACATTTTCTCCAACTTCAACTTGTATTTTTCTTCACATTTATGAAATCGGTATTCTGCCTGTCATCACTTACTATTCAACCAAATATGATAGTAGTTTCTCCATCCATCATACAAAACTAAATGCGATACAAAACTTTTCAGCTACAATTACCGATGACCATGATGAATTTGACAGTAATTTTTTCTTATGAAGAACCTAAACTTGTCAAATCTAGCAATCCGGAGAATCTATTTTTCTATTTTTATCTCAGTATTTCTCATAAAGTAATAAATATCGAGTTACGCATTCAAAATTCTAGTCACTCATCTTCTAAATCGAATTTCTGCTAGAACGTCTGAGTTGATAGAACTAAAAATTTAAACTGGAAAAATTCGAATAATGAAATTTTTTTTAAATTTTAAAAATATTTTTTCGAATAATCTAAAAGGAGTGCAAGGCATAAAAGATATATCACTTTTGATGATATATACTATCATCAAAAGTGAAGCAACTTATACGAGTAAAACCAATAATTAACCTTTTTGCATATCAGCCAGTATTTTCATAAATAAATCTGATTTTACCGTCTGTCAGTCGTCACTAAGCAAACCAAATGATTCATGGAATTCTGGAGTACCATCCCGAATATAATAGCTTCCCGCTAGTACCCAATAGGCCCATGAAATGTTTTTGTTTTGTACATATTGGCTAACACAATTGATGTAATTATCACCTACAAAATTATCTACATTTGTTCCGAATTCGGTTAGCCATATCGGCGCAGTATATTTTTCATTTTCTGTCGTGATATAACCCCAAGCATCCTCAACTCCATTCTGCATTTTTGTACATTCGGATGAATGCCCGTAATTCGACCATGAATACCAATGTCCTTCATAAACAATTTTCGATTTTATCGGTTCTGGTAACAAATCTTGTACAGGTGTATATCGAATAAATGAAAGATCTAAATCATAATTCAAACCAGAGATAACAATTAATATATCTGGATTTGTCTGGTGAATTGTGTCAATAACACCTATTAGTACGTATTTGTACCAATCTGGTAAATTTTGTCGTGAACCTCGCAATTCATTTCTTAAACTAATGGCAACAATGTGATGTTTCTGCCTGGCAATTAGTGACATCAATCGAAGGCTATTTTCCCACTCAATCGGATCAAAATATTTATCATTCCAAAAGCCATTGCCGTCAGAGTCACTACAACACCACATGGCTTTGCTAACATGATTATCTAACAGGATAAGGATGTCTTGTTGTTCTAATGCGTCTAATACAATGTTGAATACGGACAGAACAGTTTCATCCAATAATGTAGGATTATACAATTGAAATCCTGAGACGGCACTGCCCAAACTTTGCATCTGTAATGATTCTAATGCTGTTATATTTTGATTTTTCGATAGTGTCATGTCGATTGAAAATGTTAATCGGACACAGTTAAATCCCATTGCTTTTATTAACAGAACAATATTATTAACGCTATTGTGTTGTAATCCTTCGGGCATTAATGTTTCCATACTACCGGGCCAATTCACACACGAAAACTTCAATGTTTGTCCTGTTGAATCAATAATATGACGACCCACAGTTGAAAACGGAAAATGATGGGCTGTTATATCGCTGATCACTATAATCAGTGTAGTGGTATATAGAATAAGCATCATGTTCGCTCGAACTTTTCAAACGATAGAATGATACGAAAGTTTTTATGGTTAAAGAGTATAAAGCCAGTCAAATGATCAACAAACGATAAAACATGATGAAAAATTCAGTGTATTATTACAATGCATTTTTTTTTACTTTTCTTATTCTATACCGCCCGAAACCTGCCGTTTCTCACGTATTTCTTATTTTTAATACTGCCTTACAGCGTTTTCTGTTCTTCTGATGTGCTCACTAGACAGAACATTAAGAGTTATATCTATACAAGAAGTATTACATTGTTTCCAGGTTTCTTTGTAATACAATAGTAAAAGCCTGTAGACGGTGTAAAGGGAATTGACCCTTCTCGAGTTTATTTCTTAATACAACTCACTATAATGTGTCTATACAAATGTAAAAATGAGCAAAAGCACTGAACCGTATCGAAAGAGTTCATCGATGATGTACAAAGAGAAGTAGATAGAGAAGCAGTAAAGCTGAACGAGAAGTCATGAACTGTACAAGAGAGAAAAATCCATTATTATAAGTTGAAGAAAGGTGAATGCAAGGTCAAGGGCTAGTGGAAGGGAAAAGTTCAATACGGTGAATAGGTCAGTGAAAGATCAGACAACGGAGAAAAAGGAAGATGACCCTTTACAGATGGACGTAAACTTTTTTATACTTTTTAATCCTTTTTGGTGACACTTTCGAACATTTACGAAAAGCCAGAAACACTTTTGACTATAGACTCTAAAAGAGCAAACATTTTTACACAATTCTGATGTATTTTCAGGACTTTAAGCCACGTTTTGGTAGTGACAGTGTACCAAAGACCGCGTGAAGCTAGCTGGTGTTATCTAGCAGTAAAAATTTAGTTTCACCTAGAAGACGTCATTTTCTCTCATTTTAAAGCGATGATCGGCGTTTATTTCCTCATTCTATGTATTATAATCACAAAGACATTCACGTGACAAAAAAGATCAAACCGAATCATTCAAACAGAACATGTTAACGAGAATGAATAGATTCTTCTGAATTCGAAATGTGCAAGTTAATTATATTAGTTATATTATATAAAAAATTCTTGATTTCAATCCCGATCCCGATAAGATTTGCCGTCGATGTTTGAAATTTAGAAATGTGATACCCAATTACGAAAAAGCACTGTGGCACTTAAACAGTAAACGCTATAGAAACTTGCAGATGCCTTGAACCCATACAGAAACGACTTTACCAAATACAACTTTATACGGCTTTCTGAATTCAGATTATATGAGTTCTTAGGGAAAACCTTAAACTCACCAAGTATAACCATAGATTCAGGCAATGCATCAGCAATCTTTGGATCGATATTAGGTCCAGTCCATGTAGTTACTTCTGCAAAGTAACTATTCAAAATCTCAGTCTTCTCTTGCACATCCACTATAACTTGCTTTTGACTATTGTATAGGGCTGGAATAGCGGTTGTTCGACCTCTGCCTAACGTATGTTTCACTAAACTCCACCAGTTTTTAGTAGAAGTAAGAACTTCCTTGTTTGTTCTCTTATTGTAGTTTTCTTTTGTAGAGAGACAAGCTACTTTAAATTCATTAGCAACTTCTTTATACAACTGCAAGTGGTAAAGCGAACTCTTTCTTTTACGGAATAACTTACATTTCTTCGTATATAAAATACGTAATTTAGCATCAAACCAGATTTGATCTCGTGGTTCAACAGTTATATCTTTATAAGGTACATAGGTCTTACTACAATCAATTAAGATTTTTTCCAAGGCTTGCAACATATCATTAACGTTATTATACTTTTTCAGAAGTAGCTTTAACGGAATTTCTTTAAAACGGTTCTTTATGCTCTCTCAGTTAACAACATTACAGTCGTAAATCATATGTTTTATTTTATCTTTACAAACCATGCGCGAGTTAATTCTGAATTCTAAAAAGTTATGATCACTGCAGTATAATGGCGGATGGATAGTTAGGTCACAGACAAAAGAAGGATCACCTGTAATTACTAAACCTAAATGTGTATTTTATATCTCTACCCTACGAACTAGCTGATACATTGTTACATAATCAAGGAATTCGACGAACTCAATACCCTCCTTAGTAAAGGGAATATGATTATTAGACCACAATTTGTTGTGCGCATTAAAATCTCCTACTAATAAAATCCTGTCACTTTTAAACTTTGATGTATTAATTTCATCCAAAATTCTACGTAGTTTTGGTCGATAAACACTCAAGATCAAAACACTCAATTTGTTTGAAAGAGTTAAATGTACAATGAGTATTTCAAAGGGCAGACTTTCAAATTCATTCAGCCTAACTACGTAAAAGTCATTTCTCACATAAATTGCGCAACCACCACCTTGCCGATTACGATCTAAGCGTATTGGAGAAAGATAATGAAGAAATTTTATATCACTGTCTACAATATTATTATCTAACCACGTCTCAGTGAGACACCAAACTACCGGCCAACTGAAAGATAGATAAGCATTAAATGCCTCTATCTCCGAAGTTAAACTCCGAATATTCATTGACGACAAAGTTATGCTAGTAGGCACGTTATTATCAGTACTCATGATGGAAAAAAAATACACGCCACTTCACTACCGCTTAGCCAGGTCATCTTGACGTTCGACATAACAACAAAATAATAAAAAACGTGACGAGAAAAAGAAAGAAGATAGCTGCCTTGAAGGTCATCGAGACCATGTAACTGTCACAGTTCTAATTATTTAACGAATTATCAATTTCTAACGTTGAATACAATTGTTTATTTTGCCTTTATCTCCATAAAGTAAAACATTACCATTTTTTGTAAAAATGCGTTTTTTGTCTAAATGTTTTCGTGCATGACCGAATATTTGGTTATTATATTAGGCCAAACGTTCATTGATAAACACGTTCTAGTACTCATCAAGGTCACGGCAACGTTTCCGAGACGAATAAAAAGCGTTACGATCAGTAAATCTCAGAAAATTAACAATAATTGATTGTTTCGTCTTGTCTGCTGAATTTTAGTAGGTGGTAAACGTTAAAATCATTTTGCTTTAGTGTTAAACCTAATGTATTACTTAATTTTAAGACAATATCAGTGACATTTTCATCTTTTTTATATGAAATTCCATAAATGAGATCACGTCGCTTTCCGTATTTCTCCAGTTGATTCAAATCATCTTGTACCCGTCTTAATTCATCTTTCGTATCTTTCGTTCAACTCGTTAGTCAATTGTTTAATTAGCTCATCTTGTGGTTGACATGCTTTATTTACTATTGTTTCAATGGATTGCATGAATACATCAGATGTTAATAAGGATGTAAAAGTATTTTTGATTAACTGAGTTAAATTAATGGTGTCCGTTGTCGTTTTCAACGATTTCGATTTTTTTAATAAAGACGAATTTATAGGCGATGGTGGACTATGACGAATAGTATGTTGCATGGTCTAACTATGTGACAGTATAAAATAAAATATGACTTGTCACCATGCAAGAAAAATGAAAAGTGAAGCACTCAAATATCGTTACATTTCAGTTCGCAGCGGATTATACTCTATATAAGTTCGAAAAGTAGTTGCACGATATCCTAAATATCTAAGATACCATGGACACATGTTGCAAAAGAAAAAAACGACAGAAAAATGAGCTTGCAGCGAACTCAAATTGTGCATGACCGCTGTTGTCACACGTATACATAGAGCATCGTCATCAAACAATTTTTTCATCTGTTCACCGTGTTATTTCGTAATGCATCAGCCAAATTTTGTACCCCAACAGGTCCGATTTGATTGTGTTGGAGGTCGAGTGTAATGAGTGTCTGTATCAAATAAGAAACACCAATTTGAGACGAATGAACAGACAGTTTCTCTCAGCATGTTATAAATTTGATGACACTAATTGACTCAGGAAAGCGTTGGTTACACATATACACATAATTATTCTCTGTAAACAATAGAGAATAGTCTTCACAAGTTCTTTTATCACTCTCTCGCGACGTCATGAAACAACAGCGTCAGTCAGAAATTCGACTTTTCGACGAAATCGCATGGCTTACATAATGTGCTAAGAGTTTCACTGTCAAGAATAGTGGCGTGAATATTTCTGGAATAACGTTCGGTAGGGAAGAAGATAAAGATGGATGGTTTTTTCGCCAGTCGATAGAGAGATCCTATTACAAATCAGAAATCGCAATTGGTCGAGTTGGGGTCAAATGAGGAAGATCTTTTGACTTTTCTAGCGTTTGAAGAAAGATGTTGAGGATTTGCATGAGAAAAAACGAAAAATTTCAAGATTTTCTGTTATTTTTCACTGTTTTCTCAAAACATTGGAGTTTTCATGTTGATTAGAAAAGCTTTCAAGTCTTTTGGGGTAAAAATCAAACTTGCACAGCCTAATTTATTTCCAGCACAACTGGAAGCTCAGAGGGGTGCGAAGTATTCAACATTGAGGATTGGTTTCGGACTAGCCCTCATACCACTCAAGACAGATAGTACATAAAGGCTTAAAACTAACTATCCCAGTGAGAGGCTTACTGAAATCTTATTAAGATTGTGAGATTCTTAGAAAGTCTAAGATTAAACTAAGGATTATTATGTTTTTTAATAACCATCTTTAACGTCAGAATATCCTTTGCACTTCATTTCTAGCTTTGTAGGCGAGCAGGGATTACTGTATGACCACCAGTATATAGGAACACCCTTATAAGCACCATCAAACGTTTCTCTCGAATGTTGTATTTTAATTTCAAATATGTATAGCAAATATAGTAGTATTTAATTTTAAATATGTATATTATATAGCGTTAATACGTATTCTTCCCAACAGTGATTCAATTTAGCTTTCATTTAGACGACAGAGAGATTGCAGCTTGCATATTAAAAATAGTCAGTCTTGTGCCAGAAACAATGACAAAGCGATTATAGCTAATTTGAAAATATCCAATACCTCTCCTTTTGAAACCTGATTAAAGTTCTGTTTAGCTATAGCTTGCAGTTAGTTATGCTGTGAGTTGACAATGCAATCGATTATCAATGGAGAAGATGATCATCTATTCAAAGAAATGTCACATCGATATGGGTGTCACTTTACTGTTCTTTACCAAGTGATACGTAATAAAACGTATTAGTTATTACTTGAAAACAAGTAATGAATCTTATTACTCTATTGCTTATTACTTTTTTTAAGTAATAATCTTTTATTACTTCACGTATTACTAATAAGCAGAAAAGTAATAAGTGAAATGATGAAAAATTATTACATAAAGAAGGAATATAGTGAGGTTGAATATAGTGAGGTCTTCAATACACAAATTAAATATCACTCATAACTAATGCATTTAATTTTAATCATTTCTGCGACTTTTCATTTCATCTGGAATCGAAATTAAAGCTAAAATTTTATCCAGTCCTTGACAAATATAGCTGATAGAAAATTTTAATAAGGATTAATTATAAAAATTATAAGTTCAATTCAATTTGGCCCCCGTAATAGAACGGAGATCAGTCGCATAGACTTCGAAAATTTGATTTTATCTTGATCTTTAACATTGATCTACAACAATTTCGGAGATGGATAAAAACGAGTTCAAGTTTCGAACGACATCCATAAATTCTAAGTCTTGGTTTTTTCTGTCAACTGTTAACTAGGACTGTAAAATGTTGCGTTGATTTAACGCTAACTGAAAATACAGTTACCTTAAAACAACGGTAACTCTCAGTTAGTTAACTTTGTGATAACTATTTTTTAAGTATGACAGAAATATCCAGGCAGCGGCTTAACATGGCGTCCATAATCGCTAGCTTTCCACTAATACTGTTGAAACTTTCATAAATCACATGGTTTTGATTGGCACACATATTACTTTGTTGCAGCGTCATGTTATTGCATGCCAAGCCAATTCTATCCATATGGGACGTGATACAGTTCTTTCTTAAGAATCTTGAACTCGGAATGACATGTTTCCTTCTTTGTTTTCTGCTCTAATAATCATCATATACTTATTCGCTATCGTACTTCGCTTTCACTCCTTTCTATTTAATTTACAAAATCGTTAGTTTTTCTTTTTCATTCGTTTATTTCTTGCACTAAAGAAGGTTCGAATCAAATAAACTAGGCGAAACTAAAATCATTTTTTGTTGTCACACACTGTGTACAATATCAGTTCGCCGCGAACTCAAATATAGTAGTTACATTTTCAGTTCGCAGCGAATTATACTCTATATATATGCGCCAGACATATGTACAAGATTATTCGTATAGGGGAGGAGGAAGGGGGCACAGAGGTGAGTTCGAAAAGTAGTTGCAAGATACCCTGAATTTTTTCATCTGTTCACCGTGTTATTTCGTAATGCATCAGCCAAATTTTGTACCCCAACAGCTCCGATTTGATTGTGTTGGAGGTCGAATGTAATGAGTGTTTGTATCAAATAAGAAACACCAGTTTGAGACGGATGAACAGACAGTTTCTCTCAGCATGTTAGTTCTTAGAAACGTGACGGGTTTATAGCATTCACGCTTAGGAGATGGGTGCATAAGCTTTTGGATCGGTTTTATTTTTATCCGTTCATAAAGCACAACAAGACCTTTCAGATATAACACTTTTTAACTTGTTTCATCATACTCATTCACTCATCGTGAACACACCTGACCACACGAGTTGTGTGCGATGGATGGTCGACTCATTGTCTTTCTCCGCAGTACTCTAGACCGGAAGGCAACGAATAAACGCGCACCCGCTCAACCAAATCACATGTCACGAAATTAGACACTCCCATCCCCTACACAATCATAAAGTATTTTTGAGGGGCACACCCCAATCCATTGAAGGTGTCCATAACCATTTTATTAAGACCTTTCTAATTGCATTTCAAGTTCATATTCACAACGTTTACATTATAACCTTGAGTGCACGGTTCTCCGTCTCCAACTCAGCCAGATGTTGTGCCCCTTCGTCTCCGATTTGATTGCATACGAGGTCGAGTGTACTGAGTGTCTGTATCAAATAAGAAACAGTAATATAAGAGAGATGACGAGAGAATTTCTCTCACCGTGTTATTTCGTAATGCATCAGCTAGATGTTGTGCCCCAACAGCTCCGATTTTATTGCGTTTGAGATCGAGTGTACTGAGTGTCTGGGAAAAATAAGAAACAATAATATAAGAGAGATGACGAGAGAATTTCTCTCACCGTGTTATTTCGTAATGCATCAGCTAGATCTTGTGCCCCTTCGTCTCCGATTTGATTGTCTTCAAGGTCGAGTGTACTGAGTGTCTGTGTCAAATAAGAAACAGTAATATAAGAGAGATGAAGAGAGAATTTCTCTCACCGTGTTATTTCATAATGCATCAGCTAGATCTTGTGCTCCTTCGTCTCCGATTTGATTGCGTTTGAGGTGGAGTGTAGTGAGTGTCTGTGTCAAATAAGAAATAATAATATAAGAGAGATGAAGAGAGAATTTCTCTCACCGTGTTATTTCGTAATGCATCAGCTAGATGTTGTACCCCTTTGTCTCCAATTTGATTGGCACTAAGGCCGAGTGTAGTGAGTGTCTGTGTCAAATAAGAAACAGTACTATAAGAGAGATGAGGAGAGAATTTCTCTCACCGTGTTACTTCGTAATGCATCAGCTAGATGTTGTGCCCCTTTGTCTCCGATTTGATTGTCTCGAAGGCCGAGTGTAGTGAGTGTCTGTGTCAAATAAGAAACATCAATATGAGAGAGATGAAGAGAGAATTTCTCTCACCGTGTTATTTTGTAATGCATCAGCCAGATATTGTGTCCCAACAGCTCCGATTTTATTGCGTTTGAGATCGAGTGTACTGAGTGTCTGTGTCAAATAAGAAACAGTAATATAAGAGAGATGACGAGAGAATTTCTCTCACCGTGTTATTTCCTAATGCATCAGCTAGATGTTGTGCCCCTTCGTCTCCGATTTGATTGCCTCCGAGGTTGAGTGTAGTGAGTGTCTGTGTCAGATAAGAAACATCAATATGAGAGATATGAAGAGAGAATTCTCTCACCGTGTTATTTCGTAATGCATTAGCCAGATATTGTGCCCCAACAGCTCCGATTTGATTCCATGGGAGATCGAGTATACTGAGTGTCTGTGTCAAATAAGAAACAGTACTATAAGAGAGATGACGAGAGAATTTCTCTCACCGTGTTATTTCGTAATGCATCAGCTAGATGTTGTACCCCTTTGTCTCCGATTTGATTGTCTCGAAGGCCGAGTGTAGTGAGTGTCTGTGTGAAATAAGAAACATCAATATAGGAGAGATGACGAGAGAATTTCTCTCACCGTGTTATTTCGTAATGCATCAGCTAGCTGTTGTGCCCCAACAGCTCCGATTTTATTGCGTTTGAGGTCGAGTGTAGTAAGTGTCTGCGAAAAATAAGAAGCAGTAATATAAGAGAGATGACGAGAGAATTTCTCTCACCGTGTTATTTTGTAATGCATCAGCCAGATATTGTGCCCCTTTGTCTCCGATTTGATTCCATGGGAGGTCGAGTGTACTGAGTGTCTGTGTCAAATAAGAAACATCAATATGAGAGAGATGAAGAGAGAATTTCTCTCACCGTGTTACTTCGTAATGCATCGGCCAGATATTGTGCCCCTTTGTCTCCAATTTGATTGCTTCCGAGGTTGAGTGTAGTGATTATCTGTGTCAAACAAGAAACACCAATATGAGAGAGATGGCGAGAGAATTTCTCTTACCGTGTTAGTGCGTAATGCATCAGCTAGATGTTGTGCCCCTTTGTCTCCCATTTGATTGTCTCGGAGGTCGAGTGTACTGAGTGTCTGTGTGAAATAAGAAACATCAATATGACACAGATGAAGAGAGAATTTCTCTCACCTTGTTATTTCGTAATGCATCAGCCAGATATTGTGTCCCAACAGCTCCGATTTTATTGCGTTTGAGGTCGAGTGTACTGAGTGTCTGTGTCAAATAAGAAACAGTAATATAAGAGAGATGACGAGAGAATTGCTCTCACCGTGTTATTTCGTAATGCATCAGCCAGATATTGTGCCCCGTTGACTCCGATTTGATTGTCTCCAATTTCGAGTATACTGAGTGTCTGTGTCATGAATATGAAATAGATGAAGCGACAATTTCGCTCTGTTTTTATTATGATATGATAATAATTTGTTTGGTAGTCTGACGCCTTTAGGTTTATTAATGAAGGAAGTTCATCATGGGGTTGTCGCTTACGCAGTTGCTGCTTTATACTACCATTTAATGGTGTAGCTTTATACTAGCGCTTCATTGACCTAGATGCATTTGCGAGAGGGATGTTAATTTATTATTTGATGAAATTTGTGTCGATGACGGAACTAAGATTTTTTTAATCCTTGAGGGTATCTGTACTGAGGCGAGAATAACTGTTGTACAATAGTTGAGGGATGATCATAAGTTTTTTCATATCAATTAATCTCATCGCTAGTTTTAGAACTTTTTGACGTCACATCTGGATTAATTGATCTGAAGCATAATACCACATTTTAGAGAAGTTTTAGCGCAAACCGAAAGATCAACCTCATTTTGTAGAGTTCATCCAACTGAGCCCAGCTGCACAAACAGCGGGGAAAAGACAGTTATCGTTAAAACAACGGTAACTGTCTGTTCAGTTATTTTAGTTTTAACGGTAACTGCGTTTCAAGTTACCGTTGAAGTAACGGTAACGATCAGCTGGTTAATTTTGTGGTAACTTTTTTTTAAGTATGGCAGAAATATCCAACTAGCGGCTTAAAATGACTTCCAAAATCGTTCGTTTTGCACTAAAACTGTTGAAACTTTCATACATGACATGGTTTTGTAGTATAATTTCATTAATGAAAACAAAAAGATTTCTCAAGCTGGCTGTAGATGCTGAGGTCTCCAGAAACCTTAAAAACCGCAGTTACAAAACATTGAAGTTATATAATTTCGGTTTGTTTAGTCGGCTGGCACGTGTGTGCCAAGCAAAATCATGCCATTTATGAAAGTTTCAACAGTTTTACTGAAAACCTAACTATTTTGAAAGCCATTTTAAGCCGCTGAACTTTTGCAGTCCTACTCCCAGCAAAAGTAGTGGAATTTTGCCTTGTCCCAGCTATTCTGGCCCACTATGTGATGCTCACACCAGATCTTATCCCGCTGCAACACTGACGCGGAGGTTGCGGAGGTTGCAACACTGACGCGGAGGGTGTTAAATGAAAGAACATTACGAATACTACAAATGCAGATAAGAGAAAGGTTTGGCCCATGCATGGGTTTTAAGATAAAGAACTTTGAATATTCGAGTTTCGACTTCATGTTAACTTCGTACTCGTAATGCGATGAAAAAACGCCTAACTGTATCTAGTATTGGCTGTTTTGAACTCGTACGAGTTTAAAAACATGTTACGATTTCAAAACTGTGTTATGTTCTAATATAGTATAGGGAAGGCAGCGTTCAACTCGTACGAGTTTAAAAACTTGGTGCTGTAGTGTTCATGCCCATTCACTCTCATCATTCCGTTAGTATTTTAAATTAAGACGTTAATTAAGACAATGTAAGACGTTAGTATTTTTCATCTCGTAACGAAATTTTGAACTGAACTAGGACAGAATGAATTTTTAATCTGAACTAGTTGAGATTAAAACGATTGCGAAGTCAACTAGTGCAGATTAAAATTTTGATCTAAACTAATTCAGATTGTAACAAAGGCGAAATACACTGAAATATTCGACATATTTTACCAAGAAAAAGTTTACTACTACCAAAAAATGAACGTAGGTGAAAACGTTTTCCGGAATCATAGGTTTCTATGATTATTTTTTCATAATTATGATGTGCATTGAACGCAAATTCTATGGTAGAAAGAATGACCCTTAGTTCCTCACCCTCACTCTCCTCTCTCTTACTCACTCACTCTCTTCACTTCTCTTTCTCACTCTTCCCTCGCTTATCAAATTTTAATCTGAACTAGTTGACTTCGCAATCGTTTTAATCTGAACTACTATCCATTTCAAAAAAGAATGCAGTCGGTTGCATTTTGAATAACTCAGGAACAATACTAGCTAGCGAGATCGGGTTTTCGCGGTTGATAATAGAAAATTTGGGGATATCCAGCTATGTAACAATAGGCTCACTTTTCAGAGTTTTCCGAAAATCGTCTGGAAAATCACTTTTGGGAAACTTTAGAATTTCTAGTTTTTTGATTCGATACGATTCCCCATCACTTCTTCTACAAAACAAAACCAGACCGAGATCGATACGATGTTCCGTTCAGGTGCTAGCCTCAATTTACTGAAGATCTCTATTCACAATAATGTGCAGTCGCAAAAGGGCTATAAATTTTACTAGAAAATAGAGCTTTGACTATGCTGATCTATCTGAAGTCGTTTGCTTGACCTTCATGAAATTTTAGCTGTTTCAGGACTGCTTTTCCATTTTTCAAATAGCATAATAAATTATGTTTGACTTCAAATTCTCGATCTAAAAGTGATCCATCGCAATTATTTGCTTATATGACGCACAGTACCGTATCGCATAGTTTATTCTATAGTTAAATCTATACGAAATACAAAAACTTTTTTCAAGCGAATACAGTTTAAACAAGATGAACGCATGCTTCAACTGTTTACTCAGAACTATCGGATGCGTTAGGACCGTGTAAAGCGAAGTCATTTTCGTCATCCGTATCTATTAGCTGCGGTTCAATGCTATCTTCGGCAAAGGCATCTGCGGTTTTAAATATCTCTTCTGCTTTTTTTGCGTGTTCAATGAAGCTTTGCGCTAAGTCCTTGTCAACCGCTGCCATATACTCGAGTGCTAGATTCTCGACATCAGATAAACGAAAGTTGATGTTTGCTGTTCGAACGTACGATTTTAGCTGCGCCCATGCTAACTATATTGGATTGAGAATGCAGTGCTTTATAGCCGCAGGACTTCGACGTCAAATGCACGGGCAATAGCATTAGTGACACATCGTTTCGGTGGAACGTTTTCAAACGCTGGCTGCAGCAATTCAGCCTTTGATGATCTAGGAACCCACTGGATCCTATGATTATCGAGCCATTGCTGCAGTTGATCGTTTCGCCAAGCACGCTTGGGTGGCTTGGAGTCGTCGCAAAGCACATTATACTAGGTGGCATTATCAATGATGATGGCGATGGTTGAGCCAGCACCATGGTTGATACGAAGACGACCAGTGGCGTCTCCGATCCATTTATGAAAATGGTCGCTGTTCATTGCATGATCGCTGTCACACGTCCATACGTCGAACTGCTCTACAAATCCTTGCACGTCAATCACGGCCGAAATCGCAATACGTTTACCCTTGCCATCGTGTTTTCGTAGCCGACCTTCACCTTTTTCATCAATCCAAATGCTCCTCTTCTCTTCTCCGGTCCTCACGCATCCGATAGTTCTGAGTAAACAGTTGAAGCATGCGTTCATCTTGTTTAAACTGTATTCGCTTGAAAAAAGTTTTTGTATTTCGTATAGATTTAACTATAGAATAAACTATGCGATACGGTACTGTGCGTCATATAAGCAAATAATTGCGATGGATCACTTTTAGATCGAGAATTTGAAGTCAAACATAATTTATTATGCTATTTGAAAAATGGAAAAGCAGTCCTGAAACAGCTAAAATTTCATGAAGGTCAAGCAAACGACTTCAGATAGATCAGCATAGTCAAAGCTCTATTTTCTAGTAAAATTTATAGCCCTTTTGCGACTGCACATTATTGTGAATAGAGATCTTCAGTAAATTGAGGCTAGCGCCTGAACGGAACATCGTATCGATCTCGGTCTGGTTTTGTTTTGTAGAAGAAGTGATGGGGAATCGTATCGAATCAAAAAACTAGAAATTCTAAAGTTTCCCAAAAGTGATTTTCTAGACGATTTTCGGAAAACTCTGAAAAGTGAGTCTATTGTTACATAGCTGGATACCCCCAAATTTTCTATGAAATGCTCACTCTCACCCTAACAACTATGACAATGTATACATTTGGAGAAGAATTTGATGACAAAGGAAAGTTTTTGAGGGACAAATCTCGAGAAAGACATACTTTTATGTAGTCTCAATAGAAAGAAGTCATCTAGCGAATTTGGTTTATGTAAGTTAAGTTAGATCACAAAAATTTGAAGCATGGTGGTTGTTCACAAATGAGCTGAGAAAAATAAGCTATCATTACGTCTTTCGAAAACGCAGAATCCAGCGTTTCCATCAGATTTAGTATTTCGTACGAGCAAATTGCTGATCATTGAAACACCGCAATAATTTTCGACCTCGCTCTTGTTCTCTTTGTCTGACTAGTGAGTTTTAAGTTTAAATTTTTTACTCTTCCTATGATTTATTTATAATTTATTAAATTGTTTGTGACAGTTTCGACTTCGATGAAGTCTTCGTCAGACAAAATTGTAATGTGAGAAAACTCGATCTTGTATATATATATAAATTACTCTAATCTTCTTTTGTGCTTTATCTTTTTTCTTTTGTTCTGTTTTATTCTTTGATCTATTAATAATTGATAGTGGATCGGATCAAGGCGATAATGGTGGATGAGCTACCTAAAGATCTTCTTCTTCCGACTTAAAGTTCAATGACGTTCCTCAAACATTATAAACTAACTAGTGAATATAGAGCAGTGTGATTGGTAACAATCAAATACCTAAACTTTAGTTATGAGGGTCTTACTATAGAGTTGGAATCAGACTGAATAAAGAAAGAAGCTTCTGATCAGCAACGTTAGGTGACATCTTCATTATTACAACATCGTGGAAGAGGAAAAGAAAGATTTTTAGCATGTCCATTAAAATTTTAAATGAAAATTCCTCGTTGAGGTAATTACAACGGGTTCTCGGGAATTCTCATATTCAACTTTTATGAACAACCTTATGCTTTCACTATCTTCAGATTTCTTATCTCTAGCAAAAACCGTGGCTCGGAAAGTACTTTTGCCTTCAAAGAGGCATCACACATGTTCGGAATACTTGTAACGAAGTTTTATCCGATAATTAAGTGAGGGTCAGATAATCAGAATTTGACCCGTATTGATTCTATGTTAAGTGTGCTTCTTCACTTCTTTTGAATTGTAAAGAAATGACAAATGGTACGAATATTCAGTCAATCAAATTCAGAAAATCAAATACTCTTAAATAATAGTTGAATTCTCTCTCGTTCTCTTCAGACGAGTCAGATTTCAGGTGAGACAGGTTTGCAAAGTCTTCGATGAGGTGATTACTGACTTTCTGTATAAACGACGAAACCGGAAGTTGAAATAGATAAACAAATATCTCTTACCTCGTTATTCTCTACTGCATTAGCAAGCATCGATGCTCCTTGGTCTGTGATTTGGTTTCCGAACAAGTTGAGCTCCGTGCACTGTTTTTTAATGATTTCCTTGTTGATCACACGCTGCACATCTGCATCGGCCAAATGCTTGCCAGACAAGTTCACTTTCAAGGGAGTTTTCGATTGAACAATTGATGCTTCTGGTGGAACCGCTTTGCTTTCAGCTTTTGGCGAAGGCTTGGTGTGTTCAGTTTTGAGAGAACCCGAAGAACTAAAGTATTGTTTGGGTTTGACTGATGGATTCGGCACTGGAACAGGTTCAAGAAGAGGGAATGGTGGTTCCGTTTCTTTGAGTTGTACAATGTGAAGTCCGTTGCCCGAGTCTAGACAGGAAAGGACTTTAAATTGTCTAGCAGGCGGCAGAAGAATCTCATCTTCTGTCTGATAGAATGAATGTCGACTAATATCTTTTCCAGTGTCGCACTCAATGTTGAACAGCGTTCTGGTCCCGGTTGTTCCAAAAAATTGTTCATTTTCGAGCACTTCGACGGATGAAGTGCATGAGGAGAATCCCCACCAAATAAATGTTTTGCCTTTGGGGAAGTCTGCTCGTAAGTCGTCTTTGATTCCTCGATAGAGAAAACGGCGAGCTGGTGGGAGACGAGATAGAGCAGTCAGAACAAGTCGAAGATAGAGAAACCAAGGTTTTAGTTTGTGTCTATCCTCAGAACGTAGAGTTTTGTTGAGTATGGCATAAACAGAGTTCTCGCTTGGAATCGCTTCATATGAATAAAGCATTATTGAAGCAGACTCATCACTTGTCAAACCGTCTTCTGGTTCGCTACAGTTCTGTTTGACTACGTATACCATTCGTTCGACTTTAGGTACTATGAATACGATAGGTTTGACAGCTTCCTCGAGAGAGACGAGAGGCATGTTCTCATAGCCTTCGATCGGCGCTAGCATTCGTTTCGGTTGTGTACCCAGATCGGCAAAACGAAAAGAAGCCTTGGAGTTTTCCGGATGTTTGAAAGTCATCTGAAGGTTGAGATCCTATATAAGAATTTCCTTTTGTTAAGTCACATTCTTCAGTTGCCACATTGAGAAAAAGAGAGATTCCTCTGTGAAGACTTGTTCCTAATTAGGCTCTCTCGTGTGTCTGGCGAGCAGAGAATCTAATTGCGATTGGATTCAAGCCGAATATGTGACAAAGAAACAAGGGACTCCGACTAAGAACAGGTCGATTAGGGCATATTTAAAACAGTTAATTTTGATAGAGAGATTTTGCCCATAGAGGCAGTGTACTCTTTTGTACCTAACTGAATGAAACGTGTTCTAGCGAACACTTAGACTAAGGTTAATGGCGAAAAGAAATCATTGTTTTTAGAAAGCACATTCTTTGACTTACCACCAGGTAGAAAGCAAGATATGAAATGAAATTGTGTTTGATTCACCTGTGTACACTCATTTATATAGTCACGCTTTCGTCAATGCAGTCAGCAATTGCTATTCAACAGCAATGAGCAGTGCTGTCAAGTTATATGCATAATTCTATGAAAATAATTTCATTCGTTTCCTACTGCCTTCTCCGTTATATTTATATAAGCGTACCGAAGAAAACGATTAAGAAGAAAAAAAAATGACATCAAGCAAGAAAATGAGAAAAGAAGAAAGTTTATATTTTCCAGCAAATGTTCGCTGCACTTAGTATGCGACTGCTATGCTATATATTCTGTCATCTTGACAGACTAAACTAAAATCAACTAGAATGTACCCCTCCCCGTTTTGTATGTCAGTTTGAAGTACACGAGTTGTATTGTATACCCAGCTCTTTTTTAGAAAAGGAAAGGCTACAGTATAGTTTTTGAGATACAGAGGTGTCAAACAATATCTGAGCTGAATATGACAACAAGATATACTTTTTAAGCCAATTAACAAGCGCAATCACTTATTAAAAGATACACATTAAAAAGCATCAAAGTTTCATCTAACTGAACTAGTATGTGGATTTTATCGACATGAATGCTTCGTTATACAGTGATGAATATAACGGTAATGGATGGGTAGTTATTATTCATCATTTAACACTCTTATTCACTGATTATCAATAGCTGTTTCAAGAAGATACTGACTATGGATAATAGCAGCCTTTTAACTATTTTTATTTCTGTTTTACATACATTATCTCTCACTATCATGGCCCGAAGAGAAAGCCGGAAAGTCATGTTAATTCAGAAAGTTCTCTGAAAACTCATTTGGCATTTATATTGACGCAGATACCTACTTTTTCGTGCATTTAGCTGTGATATTGAGATCTCTATATCTTAAAAACTAAAATAGACCTTTTTCTAAAAAATAGCATGGTATAGGGTACAAGTTGTGTACCACAAACTGGCAGAAAAACTGGAGAGGGGCCCGTTCAAATTTGTTAACTTTTTATTCTGGGAAGTTGTGAAAATAAACACTAATTTTATACTGAATGCAATCCTTCTTTTCTAGACCTTCCCAAGTTCAGGTTTCGTTCAGAACTGATGAACTGTTCAAAACGCTATATTCAGTGAACTGAACTGGTCGAACAGTTCTTTTGAGCGAGCTGAACTTTATCATTTGAACATATTCCCTCGGAAGATTTGTTGTTTTTAAAAAGAACTCTTAATCTTGTTTTCGATAAGTCATCATACTTTATGTTATTACATTATTATTTGTACTTACAGGTTTTTTGTTTTTATCTTTTGTCGATTTTTTTATTGCTTACAAAATATAGTTTTAACAATCAAATATCGTACTAACGCAAATTTTTTTCAAAGAAACTTCTTAGTTGCTTTTAAAAAAATCACTAAAAATGATGTCCTTTCGGATAGAAAGAAAAGCTCTTATTTGATGGCATTGTGATTTGGCTTAAGAGTTTTGCAATAACACCAACAAACATTTCATATATTCACAATAACTTTCATAATATTAAATTTCATTTATTTGTGAATTCAAATAAATAAAAGACTTAAATAGGTTAGATAATGTTTTCGGCATCTTCATAGTTCTGT
>CAJNOQ010001707.1:0-29216 GCA_905250885.1 Didymodactylos carnosus | reverse complement strand
GCCTTCAAGATGAAACTTAGGTGAACACCGTTTCTCGACATGCCCGATCCGAATATCGCGGTCTCCCGGCTTGAATCGTTGCGAGGAAAAAGCAGGTAGTTTTCATATGCTTTTCGATTTCGAAATTTTCCAGAAGCCCGAACCGGTTGATATTGTTAAATTAATGTCGTGAGCATTACAAGAATATCGTGTTCCGCATTGAAATACTGATACAGCGTCTTTAATAGCACTTCCACTGTCGACTGTAACAGATACCATTTTCATCTGAATGCTTAACTGAATGGTTAACTTTTCCATAACCTTGGATATAGAATTGAATCGGCACAATTTCGGAAAATTTTGTGCCAAACTTCATTTGACGACTGTTTGTGTTAACTGTAATTGAAATTCCTTTTCTCTTCGCTAAAGATCCAAATTTTCATATTAAAAGGGCAAGCGTTTGACGAAAAAGCCAAAGCTCTGAAGATTTTGAATTGAGATATAAGCAAAATTACAAGGTATGTTAATCACTGGTTTGGGTGGAATAGATAGCTACTCTTTTGATGAGCGCAGCAAATATGTGGCTCAGATCATAAACTGTAAAAATTAAACAAAGAATACTAGAGCAAATTAGTAATGTTAGACTCCTTTCACATTGTACGTGATTTCTGTGTTTAGACGGAAAAGAGAAAGAAAAAATATAGATGGCATAGAGAAGAAAGTTTTTTCTGCTCTCGGTTTCTCATTAGTCAAATGCCATATGATAAGAACACAATCTTCTCAAAGAATTAAAACAAAAAACGGAAGGAGAATGGAACATATGAGTTTCTGGGGGCTTATATATAATTAATATTCTTCAGGCATGCAGCTTTAAGATTTCTAAGAAGAAAAAAAATTCTTCATAAACGAACTGAACAAAAATGAACAAAACAGATCGTATATATCGTAGAAAAGAAACATTTTTAGACCAGAACCATAAATAGAATAACTTGGGGTAATTCGGGACAGCTTCTCTAATTTTCACACGATTTTGAGCGTACCTGAAGCATTTTTACTCGGAAAAAAACGACACTTCGCAGGTAGATAGACGGAACATTTCTCTATCTACTGATGTAAAAATCTTGTTACAATTGTTCAGAACCATGAGCTCTATCATATATGTAAAAACCGGATAGAAAAAGTGTATTTTCATCGTCTCCTGTAGAGAATATGGATACTGTTGTTTTTGAACGGTCTTTCGTTCATTAAAATTAAAAGAAAAATTAAATTAGAAGCTTAATTGACAATCAGCTCACGAACAACTTCAACTTTTCATAAACCTCGTACAATTCTCTTCATGTTACATCAAACGTTTTTTAAAAATAGCCCATCTAGTGTCTACTATTTCCCAGTGATAGTCAAGAGTCGGGATTATATCTCAATACAGTTGGTAGTGTATCAGTATAGAATTGTTTTTAATACAATTTCTGCGCTTTTTGCTGGGTCGATACTTCAACGAAGACTTGCCACTCTCGACCACATGTTCGCTAAAACAGTCTTATTCTACATGCCTTTTCAAGTATGTCAAGTTTCGACCTCTCCTACAATGAAGCAATTTCGGCCTTATTTTTCTTTACAGGAATAGAGTTAACATGCATGTTTAATATACCACACGAAGAAGTAGCTCGAGTAGTATAAGTACTGATACTCAAAACATGTCATACTAGTTTTACAAGCACAGGCCAGCTGTCACAAAATGGCCGAAAATGAAAAAATGGCACTCAGGATTTTACCTCTTCTGAAGGCAGAACAAAAACTTTTTGTACTATAGATAAAACGAAGCTAAAGAGTTGATTAATCCAATAAAACGGCCTTGTCAAGATAGCCCCGCTGGGGGCTAAAATATGAAGCTCCTTAATAGGGAAACCAAGACGTTGTGATGATACAGTGTTAAATCAAAACCGGTGGTCTTGCATCCAAAACATTATAGGTCCGTAAGACAAACATTATAACCATCTAAGATAAAGACGTGTGGTCATTGAGGTAAATGCTATTGCCTTGTAAGATAAAGACTCCTACTATGTGAGATAACGACTCTTACCATATACGATAAAGACGCATGGTTCTTTAAGATACATACCCTCGCAAAGCAGGGAGGCCAACATAAGATAAAGATCCCTGATTTTGGGTATAAAGTGGAACTCCTTTCTCTTTGTATGATCGAAGGAGCTTTACAAAAGAGTAAGGCCGATATCTACCTCCGTTTTTGAGCCCATCCCTGAAGGCTCGCTTTTCAAAATAGCCAACTTTCAGACCTTTTCAGCACAAAAAGTATTCGTTTTCTTTTCGTGTGTCGATTTGTTTCTTTTTCTCTTATTTGTAGTATTCGTCGAGTTCTACAAAATGGCATCAGAGATATTTTTGGTCCCCTTCGTTTTCACCATCTTATAAAAGTCAAAAATATCGATTACTATCTTTATGTTTTCACCTACTTTTTACTCTGTTCTTAAAGCACTTTTAAATAATGAAATCTAAGGATTTTCTCAATATATAGGCTCAATCAATGTTGAGTGTGCAAAGATCTCAAAATAAAAATGCACAGAAGTGAGAAATGCATCCAAGATTAATGCTTTTTATAACAATTGTGAGAATCCTCGCCGTACGATCGCGTTGTTGTTAGTGACTCTCAGGATGTAATTCAGTTTTCAATCAGTTCGGTTCTGTTTGACGTACAGAGGATTGGGGCTCAGTCATTCTGTCTCATTCACGGAATATTAGATTGAATCTAATAACGAACTGATCCTAGCGATATTATCTACGGGTAAACATTCTCTGACAGTCCAAACGTGAATGCTTTCTTTACATATGGCAAACGTTACCTTATCGGTAATATTCAATGTGAACCACAAAGCATCAATCATGCTCACTTTTATTTTAAGATCGAATGCCAGTTATATGTCGAACTTTAATTGAGAAATACACGAAAGAACTTGAAGAAGTCTTAGACTGAAGCTGTTTTAGAAGTAACAATCGAAATCTTTCTAAAAGTTCAAAAAGCCGTTAACATAGTTTCTATGACAAGTAGAGAGCGTGTTTGAAAATAAAATTGCTGTGTATTCATTCTAAGCTCAATCTCGAAGCGAGTCTAAGATGAATGATTCATCTTGGTTGCACTATGTTCCCGAAGAGAAAACCGGATAAAACTCCGTCCGACTCAACGAATATGGCGTTAAAACTGGTTGATAAGTAAATTAGACCAGAAAAAAACAAGTTTAAGACCCAAAATATACCCTATTCTGGTATACTTTTTTCCAGTAAAGATTTTTTTTCCCCATAGACGCAGATAGATTTCAGACCTCTATATGAATGTGCCAGATAGAGCGCATACTCATACAGTTTTTGACAAAATTACGATTTGTTTCTCCATAACATTTGGATTTTACAGCTAATTTACTGCACACATGCAGTATGTGTATGATCGATTTTTTTTCGTAGACCCATTTTTCCTAGAAGAACTAGGCTCTATTACCCATTATCGAACTAGTTTGTACAGTTTTCATTGCTCTACAAGAATATGGGTAAGACAACATCTCATTATATTACATTACCGAATCTCGATTTTTCCTCTTACATCAATACCGATTATAGACCTAAAACATGGTAACACCCACATCTCGGAACCAGAAGGTATTAACCCAATCCCAATACAGATTTAGATCCGCCGCGAGAAGCTCTACAAAACCTGATATATAGCTTTCTCGTTCGACATACTTTTGAAATGCGACAGGGTCCTTTGTCTAGCTTTATTGAGCTAAAATATATTTGCAATGTTTTCGAGATAATAAGTTTCATCGCGATGCATTTTAGCACTAGCGCAATGCTTTATTTTACCTCGATAAACTTTAGAATTATCGTGGTAAGCTTCTTTAGTGGTACAATATTTTATATGGGGTATAGACCGATAAACTTATTATGCCGTGATAGTTCTAATGTTCAGCGCGATATTTCTTGGACTAGGTAAAATTATCGCCGTTAATCGAGATATTTTATGAAAAAAAAACCTGATGCGTGCCCAGATCAGCTGAAACAGCCCAAGCTCGGAAACAGTAAGTTGAATAGAACAAACATATCAAGTTCCGAGGAAAGCCATGATCGCAGAAAGTTAATACCATCCATAAAATCTTTAGTTTTTATTTCACCTTTACTTTATAACAGTAAACAATTTTTCATTTATTTATGGTTATTTTTAAAAAATAAAGCTTTCCTTTAGCTTTATTTTCGAAAGTAACACTAAGTTAATACCCCTGTTTCTGATAGAAACTTGTAGAACTATATGAGATATTGAAAAGATCTTGAGTTAAGTTCTCGCGTTTGGAAGACCAGTCCTGAATCTACAGGCGCTTTCAAACCGTCAATGCATGCGCGCTGAGTCTTAGTTCCAGCAGACATTCGCTCCCTGATTGGCTAACATGAAGAGTGATGCAAGTAGACCTTCTATTGGCAAGGAATTGTACCAAAACTCACCTTAGCAATTCTCGGAATGATAGTGGCACACAATAATCTGCAACATCAGCTTCTTCGGAAACGAACGACCATTCTACTCTTCTAAACTTAACGAATTTGACGATTTCTAAATCACGATAGTAGTGTGGATATAAAGTTTTTTTCTAGTCACGTAAATTGTGATTTATTCCTTGTTTGTCTAAAAGCGAAAAAAAACTTCCTCATGTGATTTCTCGTTTATCTTGATGCGGAAAGTTCATTATTCAAGCTGTTTGTTACGTACGCATTTACCATAATTCTTGTTGACAACAACATTCTCGACGAAAAAGTAAAATCTTTGGACTAAAGAAATCCGTATATCTCTCGTACTTTATACAAAGTAATATTTTATTTAGGGGTGGTCACGGTCGTACAGGACTAATTGTTTCAAGTAAGTTTTAATTTAAATAATTGCTGATTGAAGAGTGCAGAGAATTGTACATGAACGAGGTTCAGTAGTAACGGATGTCAAAACGGGATTCACAGAGCATGACGGTTTGAACTAAAAACCATTGGAAAAAAGTACTGTTTATCACTTTTAAAAATACTTTGAACAATAGATGATTGATTATCGCTCCTTGCACAGTGGGTAATTGCTCATGGCAAGTCAACATTTGGTGTTAAGTAGTTCCAAACCACTTGAAAATTAGTATTTATAGGTTTTCGCATATGCTCCTTCATAAGGAACGCTGTTAGAGTTGTACGGAACTTCAGAGTCGGCTTTCCAGAAACTTTACGGCTTTTGACCACTGAAAAACCTCAAAAAACTGATTTTTCCTGCACCAATTGTTTTTCAAGCTTGCCGATGATAGCCAAATCGAACCATGCGTAAATCAACACCTAAGATCATTAAAACGGTTTCTGGGAAATCCGTTCTACAGAAAACCTTTTTCTTATAGCGAAAATTTGCAGCCAAAGGCTTTAAGAGATTTTATCCGACAGATGATAATTTTCCGATTTAGCTAACTTTGAAAATACCCTAAGCTTTGAAATTTCTTTTGATGTCAAGCTGACTAAGACAGAGAGAAAGGAGGAAACAAAAATCATCCACATAACTAAATATTGGTATCCATCAGTTAGGTCGACTTTTTCTTGTCATGATGGAACGGGTTCTACATTGTACTTTTCACCCTCACCCTCAATTGTCCAGCTTTGATCGACTATTTTACAGAAAGTGGATCACACTTGAAAAGACAAATTCCTTCATTAGCGATACCGTTTTCTTCCAGATTTTAAATTTCGTGTAAGATGACAAAAATTTCTAGATCGTTAAAGCTGATGATATCAGCGACATGTATGATATTAAAAGAAGTCATCCATGGATGTATGATGTCACGAACTTTAACTATCTTGGAATTTTTGTACACTCAAAGCTTAAACTAATGAGCGTCTCTGAAAACCGTCTTGAAGAATCAAAAAATGTATCATCATACTGTTTTATCGTAAATTTTATATAGGTCTAGATATGGCCTGGCAGAATAGTAGCCTGAACGTATTAGTTAGTTTATACAATAGGTGGGCAGAAACACTTGACAAAGACCCAGTTTAAAACATTCTATCATAAAACCTAAATTGCTGAATTCTCCCCTTGATTGTCTCTATTACCCACCGGTTTGTGGACGAAAATGTAGTGTCAGCGTTCCTAGCAGGATATTTCTTTTGCGATCTGGAAAGTCACATTGTTGCCTCTTCTGTACATTGCGACACGATTTACTAAATCATCTCTGGTAGAGGTTGGTTAGACAGTAATAATCTTCATCTAAGAAGGAAATTCAGAGAAGATTATGGTATATTTACTATCTCGTCATATAGTTCTAATTCTAGATGAGTAAAAATACTAAATTATGGAAAAATCAACATGCTGAGTGCAAACATCAGATTAGTTTACATGTAATATTTATGAGCAACTTAGGATTTTTACGGGATTTCTAGAAAACCCACCTAGTCAATACCTTGTGTTTTTTGCAGCATTAGTGGAGTAGTGTGTGGGATGACAAGATCTCTAACAGTTGACGTGTAGTTTTGGAGGGAGGAGGTCAGGAGGAACCAAAGTGGATCTCACGGCTACGCTTATGAAGAAGTAAAAAGTGCTTGTGAGATCATTCTTGCGTCATGCGAACACGCTTGGAAGTCGCTTTCATTTGATCATAAATAAAGTTATGTTTATTGAGTTGATTGTTTATTGAGTTGTAGTTATGCAGTATGAGAACACTTGATAGTATTACTATTGACTCTATGCTGAGACTACTACAACATGCTGTCAGAGTTTCATTTAACGAGTCTTTTTATCTAGTGTGTGTAATAGCCCTAGAGAACGTACTTGGGACAAGTACTTCTTCTGCGTAATGGAGCCGGTACTTGCCTTTTTTTCAGAAGTAAATTTACTTGTAAGTACTTGTCCTTAGTTACCAAGTACATTCAGAAAATACTTCTTAGCAATAAGGCAAATATTTCGATCATTGACAAGTACTTAGCACGTAATCAAGTACTTGCATCAAGTTGCTAACAGGGTAGTTGCGATTTTACTAAGAAGACTTTTTTTGGAAAACCATTCCTTTCAGAAACCTTTTTTCTTCAGCACGAAAAGTTTCGAAACGTGCTCCAACCAAAACTGTTCTTACCAGTCGATAGCTTAGCCGCTCCACTTTCAGCACATATTTTATTAAAATCTCAGAAAAGCTAAAACTAAATAATTGAGATAAAATTTCACCTACCGTGCGTGAAACACATGTGCTTTTGTGACTCATTTTTTTCGGACCAATACAAAGTCTCAAAACAAAACGTTTTTTACCAAAAGATTGGACTCTCGTTATTGTATATGTATTACTATTCAAAATTTGGAAAATCTCACTTTCGATTTTCTACCTAATGTTGACGTGTTTGCCCATTGTGCACTGAACGAGCTATTTTTTGACTTTACCATAGTTGTAAAGTTTGCAAATAGTCAGTTGAAAAATACCTTATTTTTCTTTCTTTAGTTTGCTAGAGGAAAACAAATACTAAATAACTCTATTTTTGAGCTCAAGTTTTCTGTTTAAAATATGATAGCAAGAGAATGAAAATTTGATATTATTTATGTGCATCAACTTACGCCACACTATCAATTAATATGTTTATTAATTTCTTTAAACGAAATATGGTATATTTTTGCTAACACATTGTACTTCTTGTTTATTTTTCTAGTTATAATTGGTATTTTATTTGACATGCATAGTACGTAGGCTTTTTATTTCTTTTTTTATTTGTAAGTAAGTATTGTGTATTAATGATATTTAGGTGATGAAGCTATGAAAATATGTGATAAATTATATCGACTACGTGAAAATCCATCACTAAAATTAAGTCCACACCGTCCTAGTATGTAATAGAGACATTGACTTTCACAACTTTCAACCTTTGTCGTTTTTGTCTTTTGACTTTGAATAGGTCAAATGGAACAAGTTCGGAAAGTTTTAAATATGTATCTTGAAAACAAACATCAAATTACACACTAATTGTTCAATAATTCAACTATGACAAAAGACACATACAGTTATTACCATTCAAAAAATACTTCAGTTTTCTTTTGGGAAATGATAAAAATAGAAGTCAACATGTCAGTTCATTGTTTTCGATAGTTCTTGTTTATAGTATTATGTGTTCAGAATACAAGTGTCTATGTAGAATAATATCTTGTTAAACCATATTTCTACTAAATAAAAGTTTCGTTCTAATTACATTAAATCGTAGCAATCGTTCAATCGCTTCGTCGTCATTCAACTTTGTTCCATGTCAGTTTGAACAGATTTGTCAGATGATTTTACTTGACGCTACAAACCCGTCAGTTGATTCTTAGTTTTTTTCTTTTCTGCTAGTTCTACTGTTAAGTAGATTAAGCACATGACTTTTAGTCTCGTATACGCTCTTCTAAACATTGTTTTTCATTGTAGTTAATCTTGACATTCAGCCATTGAAAAAAGCAACATATTGTCATGTTTATTTGTAGATTAGCTAGAAAAATTAAAAACGATAATGAAGAGCTCTGCTGCTACTGATAATAGTAGTCATCACGTGAAATGTGACAAGAATAACATTAATGATGATGGTAATAATAGTTTTATTGAGCTACCACCAAATTCTCGTCCATTAGAGCATCAGATCGCTGGACATTTTTATGATCAGTCTAAAACAAAATATGGTTTATTACAACATTCAAATGGAGATGTATTAAAACCATTGTTAAATCCCCCTCGTGGTCCATGTGAAGAACAATTTTATATTGATGTTTTTTGTCAAACATCCAAGTCAAAGTATAATTCAGAAGATTTAATTAATTTACGAAAATTTTTACCACATTATTTAGGTACATATAAATGTCAAAAAATGTCTTATATAATATTAGAAAATATTATTCAACCATTTAAACATCCATGCATAACTGATATTAAGATAGGTCGTATTACATATGATAAAGAAGCAAATGAAGAAAAAATCCATCGAATGTCAAAAAATTCAGTTGTAGCTGAAATTGGTTTTCAGTTATCTGGATGGAAAATCTATCGTTCTAAATATTATGAATATCATGACAAACGTTGTGTTCGATCATTGAATAAAACAGATATTCTACATGGTATTGCTTATTTTTATGGTGCACCAATTCATTTACGTTTAGATGTTATCGAATTGGTAATAAATAAATTAAATGAATTGCAAGATTATATGAAACAACAGCATACATTTGTATTGATATCATCATCATTAATGGTTGTTTATGAAGGTGATGATAATGACCAAGAGTTGAACAAAAGTACATTTGTTGATGTTCGCTTAATTGATTTCGCGCATGTATTTCCACAAACAAATTCAAATCAGTCTGATGAAAATTTTTTATTTGGATTAGCAAATTATATTGATTATATGAAACAATTATTAGATAAAAATTATGTTTACGTACCAATAGATAAGTTTGAACATGATAATAAAACAGATACGAAAATTTATTCATGCTACAAACAGTTGTTAACCTAAAGAGAAAACGCTCGTGTTTGATTCCTTATAGCAGTAACAAAACGATACTAGGACTCTAGTAGCTACAATTAAAGTCTATTTATCATTTATTATGTGTTTTTCACCCTGATTATTTTCAAATAATATCGTATTTAATCTACATGATTCATATATAAATATTTTAAACAGTAATTTTATGTGGTAGACGTTAGCTCCGCTGATTAGGTAAGGAGTAGCTTTAAACAATAGATTTTAGACAACTTTTTCTCGATTGTAGACCTATTCTCGAGCTATTAGTTCAATATTGTAGGAAAAAAATGTAACCTCTATCAGATGAGTGTGGGTGAAGAGGTGGGAGTGACGTGAGGGTGTTTTGACAATTAGTGACCAATCGAAGCAGGAGGATAATGAGGGTGAAGATAGATGAGTGTGTGCTCTTGTCCTGAATTATTCGCCTTTTTAAGAAGACTTGTTCTACTTACAGTTTTATTTGAAACACGGTTAGAAATGAAATAACAAAAGTAACGAAATTTTTTAACAATGTAATATTACAAAATATATTCCGATTACTTTCATTAGTCTTCTTCAGTTGTGTTGTAAGTGTGTGATCAGTGGAGAAGTGGTTTTATATACGTTCAGTAGACAACAAAACGATGGTTATCATTTTTTCTTCTTTTATTTTATTTCTTGCTATCTGTTATCTTATATCCTTTTCTGTCGTTTCATCTGTTTATATGTGCTCTTTATTAGTTATTGTGGAATTAATTTTTTCAAGCGTTGATATTACTTACACAATATTCGACGTTCAAGAATCGTTAGCTGCTTTAGTCAACTCATCGTGGGTCAAACTATTTTTGCTTTATGCTACTGTTCATTAAATCGACGAGAATCGCCATCCTGTACAGAGTGGCTGGAAAGGGGGAGGCCTCCCGCTTTTGATTGGAGAAGACCCATCAGAAAAACTTTAAGCTTTCATGAGAAATACATCTCGAGTAGTGGATCAAAGTTGTGCTAGACTCGAGTTTTCATAATGCTTCATTTAATGCGATATTGGAGTCTGAATTATGAGAAGGAAAGTTTTAAATATGTATCTTGAAAACAAACATCAAACTATACACTAATTGTTCAATAATTCAACTATGACAAAAGACACATACAGTTATTACCATTCAAAAAATACTTCAGTTTTCTTTTGGGAAATGATTAAATCGTTTTTCCTGAGCGACTGGAGGTTTCTCCTTAAGAATTTCATCTTTTTCCGAACAAACTTGTTTCTCCTTAATGTATCTCGTTAAGAAACATTTTCCTGACAAATTCGATGTTTGAATGCATCAGGTTTTTCGTGTAACAGTCGATGTTACGCCGCAATAACTTCATCTTGTTGCCCGTAAAACTCGATGTTTCTCCTTTAGAGGTTTAGGTTTTTCGAGTAACACTCGATGTTTTCCCCCAAGAACTTCATATGTTGTCGGGAGAAATGCGACGTTTCTCCACTAGAACTTCATCTTTTTCCTGCGAGACTCAGGTTCTTTCCTTTAAAACTTGACGTTTCTCCGGGTTTTTGCCGGTAAAACTCGGTGTTCTCAACAAGAACTTCTGGTGTCCTGAGACACTGCATGATTGTTCTGAAGAAATTAAGATTTTCTTCTGAAAAATTCGACTTACTACACAAGAATTTCATATTTCTCCTGAGAGACTCGATATTTCTCCTAAAGAACTTCAGCTTTCCGCTCGCCAACTCGAGATTTCTGCACAAAACTTAATTTTTTTTGGCGGTAAAAGAAGTTTTCCTTAAGAAGTCTAGGTTTTTTCCTGATAAACTCGAGATTTCGCGACAAGAATTTCATGTTTTGTCGTGAAAAATTCGATGTTTATACACAGCAACGTCATCTTATTCCTGAGAGATGCGATGACGAGTGAGTCGATGTTGCGCCACAAACTCCAGGTTCACAGGGTCTTCGTTTTCCACGAGCGACTCGATGTGTCTCTAGAAGAACTGCTTCCTCCAAGCTTTTTTTCTTTCCTTGTTTTCTCCAGAGATATTCGAAATTTCACCACACTTTCTTTTCTTGAAGCAACTCGATGTTGCTGAACAAAACCATCATCTTCTTTCTGAGCGACTCAGTGTTTCTCCTTAAGCAGTCTATCTTTTCCCCGGTAAAACTCCATGTTTCTTGACAAGAACTACCGATTTCCGTCAATGTTTCTCAACGAGAAATTCATCTTTTTCCCGGAGAAACTCGATGTTTATCCGCCACGACTTTATCTTGTTCTTGACAAACTCAATGTTTCTCTAAGCTATGTTTTCATACGAAAAAACTGATTTCGAAAAAATTTCAAAGATCGGATTTTCAAAGGATTTCTGAAAAACCACTTCGTATCTCTCAAAACTAAAACAGTAACCTATCGATTTTTTTTCATATGTAGATAGTCCAAAATGTCCTGTTTAAAATGGGAATTAAGCGAACTCTTAGTTGTTTGTGGTTTAGGTGTGGCATCGGATTTCCTCGAAGTCCCAGGATCAATATTTCTTTAGATGTGGTAATCTCAGAAACGGATAGAAACATAGGTAATCGACCACGCTGAATCTTCTGGCAACATTTCGTTTTCGAAACAATTCCAGAAACCTAGTGAAAACGTATATTAAGTGAAATACCCAACTTTTGCCTATTTTTAAGTAAACTCAAAAAAATCATAACCCAGTCAAGATCCATCCAAACTATGTCAGAATATCAAGATGTACTCTGTTTTACCTTCTCCAAACGATTTTTTAGTAAAAAACATTCTTGTACTTCGGAAGATTTCTAGAAAACCTTTTCAAAAACCAAAGTATTTTCTGTTGATTTTTAAGCTTTTACTGAGCTGCATAGTATTGAGCAGGTAAAACAGAGTACATCTTGATATTCTGACATAGTTTGGATGGATCTTGACTGGGTTATGATTTTTTTTGAGTTTACTTAAAAATAGGCAAAAGTTGGGTATTTCACTTAATATACGTTTTCACTAGGTTTCTGGAATTGTTTCGAAAACGAAATGTTGCCAGAAGATTCAGCGTGGTCGATTACCTATGTTTCCATCCGTTTCTGAGATTACCACATCTAAAGAAATATTGATCCTGGGACTTCGAGGAAATCCGATGCCACACCTAAACCACAAACAACTAAGAGTTCGCTTAATTCCCATTTTAAACAGGACACTTTGGACTATCTACATATGAAAAAAAAATCGATAGGTTACTGTTTTAGTTTTGAGAGATACGAAGTGGTTTTCCAGAAATCCTTTGAAAATCCGATCTTTGAAATTTTTTCGAAATCAGTTTTTTCGTATGAAAACATAGCTTAAAGTCTTGGCTATCGAATGTTGAAAACCGAATGTTAATATCTTGCGTCGTTCACGACTTATAAATAAATTTAACTCAACCAAAATTCGAGAATGAACGTGTTAAAACAGTCTCTTGACGCAGATTAAGTACTGACTATTCTTCTAGACGTTGAAGTAATTCAAAACCAGAGGTAACTGTTGTCTGTAGTGCCGTTTTATAAAATAAAGGTCTCAATAGATTATCAAGAAATTTTGATATTTTAATATTAGGATGTTTGAGACCAGATATAATTGGACGAAGAGGAGTACCAATTCTATGTGCTTTGGGAAGATAATATAAATGAGCTAATTCCACTTCATTAGGTCTAATACATAATTGTTCATATTGTTTTTGACTAATCCATTTAGCTAAACGTAAATCTAATAGATATTTATTTGTACGTTTAATCAGATCAGGTAGTGGATCATTTGTATCCAAACACTGATAAACTTGAGTCTTTTCCATATATTCGATTGACTTCTTTTGATAATCTTCAAGTTTACCTAAATGAAATACTTTTGACTTGTCAGTTTTTCGAATAATTATATTGAAAAGACGTAATTTATATTTTAAACGTTTAACTAATCGACCATAATTTTTCTTTTTCTTAATAATAGGACATTGACTGTTACCTTGTGATTGTGTAAATGTAATTATGTCATCAAGAATAGAAGCATTATTTCTAGTTTTTGATTGATTTAACCGAGGATGTAATTTAATTGAAATTTGATATAAATTTTGAAGTAATTTATCTAATTCGGCAATGAATTGTTCAACGGGACGACCGGGGCTCACCTTCTTTTCAAAGAAACGTGCTTCATTTTACGTTTTAAAGTAGTCAACTCAGTTGTTCGACGTCGAGCTGCCGTTTGTGGATCATTGATAAATCGAGGTCCTAGTTTAAGTAATTGATATTCATCCTCGGTCAGTTTAAGTTGTGCTTCATTAATTATTGCTGGAGCAAAAAATCTTCGCCCGGCGATCGTGTTAGAGTCGGGACAATAACTTTCCCCCGTTGGAGACTTTCGTCCTCGACTCGCTGTTCGTCTAAAAAATAAATTGATTGTTCAACTTCAAGGTTAAATCGTTTTTCACGCATTTCATTATATTGTTTGAATGCTGCATAACCAGGTTCACAATCAAATCCATCATCATTTTCTTTTGGAAATCCTTTAATTATTCGTTTAATTTCATTAGTAAGTAATTCATATTTACGTGTCACTGATTGAACATATAATGTCACAGCTTGTGTTCGAAATTCTTTAGTTAATTGACGCATTTGATTGTACATCAATTGTGGTTCTTGTGCATCAATAATAGATTCATCAATTTTAAAAGTAAGATCAGTTTTTGTAATAAATTTTGGTGGCCGATCATATTCAACACGTTTCAAAGCTGTACGATAATTTTTATTCTTTGTATTCCACAATTTCATTTTTCCTTTCCGAAGAATATGTAAATTCCATTGTTGTGAAGTAGCTATTTGTTCAAAATCTTCAAGATCTTTGAATTCTTCCATTCAGGCGATTTTGGATGATTATCAATCTGAAATTGTTGAAAAAAAATTCTCAGCGCTATTTCATAGTAATCTATCGCTTTTTCAGTTTGATTCATACAAAAATAAATATCAGCGATATTATCATATAACACGGCGATATGTGGATGAATTTCGAATAAAATTTTTTTATTTATATACATGGATTTTTCATAAGTATTATCTTCGTACTTGCATTCATCTTTGGCCATTGCACCAAGATTATTATAAATAAATGTAATCTCAATAGTATCCTCTGGCAAATTTTCTAGCATAAGACTATAATAACGTTTTGCCTTTTTCATCTCTCCTATGTTTTGTAAAAGTTTTCCTAAAACCATCATCGTTTCCTCTTCTCTCAGTATCAGTTTTTGATAATCAATCAGTTCAATTAATCGTTGATCTTCTTGTTTCGTAAATATAAGTTTTACAATCCATACATTATTTTCAATATCAACCGAGACAATTCGAAAGATTGTACCCATCAATAGCGAATATTGAAGCCACTTTATCAGTGGTTGTCGATAAAAATGTATTCATCGATATTAGCTGACCGATATGTTCTTCAAATGTTCTAAAAGAGTTAAATCTAGAGTTTGACCACGATAAACAATTAAACTTGATGGAAAACGTTTGTGCAGTATATAAAATGAGTAGTTGTTGATAGAGATCGACAATAAAAAAAGCGAAATTTGAATATATTATTAATATCTGCTGTTCGAAATACTTGATTCAATAGACGAAAAAGAAAACAATTTCGTGTGCACCAGAAAATAGTATTGGCCGATCCGTAACATTTGTCGAATTCATCGATTTTCTCTTGTTCACTTTCGTTTCCTTCTTTAATACTTTCGACTGACTTCTATTAAATCAGTTTTGGCACTTTTAGTTGATGATAGTATTCGTATAAGTACATCAATCAATAACTGATACCAAATGAATATGACATTTCCACTCGTCGTTAAATTACGTATTGAGTTTTCTTGATTATTCGAAAATATGTATAGTAGTAGTGTATTGTTTTGACTGCTATTGATTAACTCATCAATAATCATTAGATGGTTGTACTCATACGAAAAAACATAGTTTATCACCATCTTGAATATGAATATCACTCCCATGTGCATAGATCTTTTTCATTTGCTTCAATTCATAAATGAGTGGTGTAAGATAATCTACAAAGACATCGGATATGATTAAATAAAACTTCTCATCGAATTTTGATGTTATATAATCTATATATTTGTCGGCATTATCAAAGAGTTTTCAGTCATTCATCAAATCTCGATTTTTCAATGTCGATTCATTTGTATAATGAAAAATGTTGAGATCAAGCCGTACGATAGTCAGGTTACTCTCTATTTCTTCCAAGAAAACAGAAAGCAAGATGATTTCTGCACATTTTATAACTGAAGAAAGCAAAAATAAAGGCACTTGAAAAGAAAATTATTCAAAGCATGGCCGCATTTTCTCCACAACTATAGTTGTCTCACTCAACCAAACAATTATAATTGGAATGATAAAAATTCATATTCAGATATAGAGTCTTAGTTTAAATTAAATTTCTATGATTTGCTTGGTTTGATGAGATGCACTCAAAGGAGAAAGAAAATATCTGTATCATTCTGATCATAGTGGAGAAAATACTCTTTCTCTGAGAAGTCAGAAGAACTGAACAATTTAAAACTTCTCTGAGAATTCTCAGCCTATGGTATGTTAAGGTAAAGAGAGAAGTTAAGATATGATAAGGTAAGGTAGTATTGAGAAGTTAAAATAAGGCAGAGTGCCTTTCTGCGGTAACCTGTGGTAAGAGATGCCTAGAGATGATAGACTAACGTAAGTGACGGGAGGAAAGGAAGGGTGATGGAATACCAAGTTTCTCCCCTTATCGGGTTTATTCGGATGGTTACACGGTATCTCTACATGAGTGTGCCGTGTGCAGTGCTCGATATCAAGACGCAAAGACATATTGGAGCCACTCGGTGGGGGGGGGAGGACGTGGGTTATGAAAGTGAGTGGTTAAACAGTATTTCTGCCCCGGAAGTATTTGTGTGACGCAGTATATTTCAGTCAATGAATCTCAGCAATGCATACAAACATAAGTTTCGACTATGGTGAATCTCGTGTCGGTATTTATTCTTAAAAAAAGGTATTACAATGTGGCGAAAACCAAGTTTCAAAATTAGACTTATCACCTCTTACTAAAAAAGTCATAATTCATTCAAAAAACATCAGAACGAGGTCAGAACTTCAAGATGTACGGTATCTAGCCTGGTTTATATTCTATTTTTGAAAGAAAACAGCAATAACAATTTATAATACAATATGGTTTTCCGAACCGGCTTCTCGAAAACCTCAGGGAAAAGCCATCATGTTTCAATTATTTGCATTTTGTAACCAACTTCTCTACATTACCTTACCTTATCTTACCATGTCTGAACTTCTCTCAACTTTTCTACCTTACCTTACCATTGTGTTGTCGTGTTCTAGCTTAGCTGACTGAAACCTAGCGTTTATGTCGTTAGTCCCAGTTAAGGTGGCCTTTTTCTGACTTCTCCGAGAAAGAGTATGTTCTCCGCTCTCATCCTGATGATGAATATAATAATGAGCAATGAAGCACCTGTACATTTTCGAAGGTATGTTTATCGAAGATGAGAGAATGAAAAATGCTGTGTTTTCAATCATTAGTTTAAGGGTAATATCTGTCCCCCTTTGCGTTATATCCCATTCGTTCATTAATGCATTTCAATGCCCCGCAACGACAGGTCTTTTCGTCAATTCGAACGATGAACATTCATTCTACCATTGTGCACATGGTATACCTCATTTGAAGCAGTGTCTTTTCGATTTAGTTTGGAATTAAAGGATCCATGTATGCGATTAGTCTACTTATAAATGTCAGTGACCACAAATGGATAGACGTGCGTGCCTATACCATTCGACACGATGTTTATTCGGCTATTTCGCCACTCCAAGTGTGTTCTCTCTCTTTCAATACACGCCCTTTACATAGAAGGAGGAAGGTCAAGCGGTCACATCCGTAGGAAGAATGGATAGCAGGCACAAAGGAGAAGACGTAGAGTGTGTCAGTCAGTAACAAGGTAGGATAGCAGTGATATACCTTTACAGTCAGTACATTGTCATATTTTATTTTGAAACATAATCCGTTTCATGTTTAGCAACTATCAATTGTTTTTCAGTAAATCACTAAAATGAAATGATAAGGAACAGAAAAAAAATTAAGCGATACAATATTTTTGATATAATTATCCCTATTCAGTCACGAGTGGAACCGGCAATGGTATTGCTTTCATATTTTCAGTTTTATTTCAAACTTCTCATGATGGCATTTGGAAAGATACTCAAGGCTATATATGTAAAATTCGGAAAGATGATTAATAATTGTTTTTTCTATATTACGAAGATCAGAAAAAGTAGACAAATAAACTAATATAGCTTTTTTTTTCCTCAATAAATCGCTAATATACGAAGTGTTAATTTAGTTGGCATTTTCTTCACTTCAAAATACTACTCACGAATGTGAGGGTGTGAGGCAAGCTGTCAAGACCGGTTTCAACCTTGCTAAAGGGTCTTTTCAAATGGTTTTAAGAGCAATTTCAGTTTAATTTAATAGATCAAAATGAAGATCCGAAATTCACAGCGTCAATATATCATATAATAATCAATAGATGTAATATATCATATGAATTTTTGTTACAATATTCAGTAATATTCCCGTAACCAGGATGATCATTAGATGAATTTAATCGGAGTATTGTCAATTAGGAAGGGTGAGTTATATTATGCAAATTATTTAAAGAAAGGTAACTTGATATAGGTAAGATAGGTCATGAGACAGGCGATGTAGATTAGTTTATGCATTTATCTGCTGATGTACTATGAATAATAATTCTATTGAATTGTAGGATCCACTGTATATACATAACATAAGACATCTATCATACGAAACATTTTATTTTAGTGTGTAGAATATATTTAGGTAACGTGAAATATATTTAAAATTATTAAACAAAAATCGTCGAAAATAGTTTTCTGATACTTTACAAATAAAATTAAGGAATCTATTTGATTAATTTTGTCAGTCAACCGATCCATATTCGAACAGGCCAACACTGAAAGATTTCAATCTCTTGAATGGTTCAGTAGTTCTTGTAATCGTATATGTAAATGATAAATATTGTTTCAATTAATCAATAAGTTCGTCATTTACTGCTAACAAATTCTCCCTAAATTCATCCGGCCACAATGGCTAATCTTCATCTTTATCCTTCCTTGAATCTTCCTGGAATATAACATTATTCAATGCTCGAAGATTAGACATCCAACGAAGAAGATAATGTATCCTTCTTCGATATTTGACTACAACTGAAAGTACTTCACACTGTTTGTCTAACGAAGAACGAACCAACCTACGACAATGTCAATAGAAAAACAGAGAATATCATCAACTTCTTATTTTAATTCATCATTCTTCAAAACGGTAAAAAATGATGACAAAGAATAATTAATATAATAAAGGCGTATGTTTCTTTTCCCGATGTTATTCGCCGACGAACTCGAAACATTTTTTACGAAGCACTCGTATTAATTGGTGCAACTTGATATTCGATGAACGTTCCATAAAGTTGAAATCGTTGTGGTCCTTTAAATTTCAGTACAACTTGATAATTTTCATCAGATGTGTGTACACTTTGTTTTTCCTCTGTTTTTGATATCAAGACTTCTTGTCCATTTGAATACATTCTATAAACTGGTACTAGACCCAATCTACTGCTTAGTGAGACTGCAAACGGTTGTTTTAAATTTGTATAATTTGCTGCTTCAATAGTGAGTATCAAATTGTTCCTTGGAGCATCCCAAAAGATATTTACATTTGAACAATCGTAGAATGGTGTGTTAAAAATGTTAAGGAAAGTATTGTTGCATTTGTAATCCGTGGATAAACTACCACTACATGAAAATTCGGGGCCATTGGTACCATAGTTTGCTTCACACTTGGGTTCGTTGGATTCAAAATCGTCTCCAACAACAACATTTGCAAGAGCAAGAGACAAAACTAGAATGATGATTCGAAGCATATTTTAATGTTAGAGATTAGAAAGCCTTTTTTTTATCAAATGCTTCAGATGCTTTTTATACAGGTTTTCATAAAACAGAATAAATTAAAAAGGCGTTAGATATAATCTTCAATGATTGGAAGCAAAATTTAATGCTAGTGAGTGTACTAGACTTGCAACTCACGTAGACCGTAAGTGATGAAAAAGAGAAAAAATTAAAAAAGGCTTTAGTTATAATCTTGAATGATTGATATCAAAAAATTTGATTCTAATGAGCGTATTGGACTTTCGAGCCATGCAGAGTATAGATGAGTCTCTGGAATCGAGTTTCAAAGCGTTTGGATTGAATAAGACGGCATATACTTTGTTCTCCTCTCCCTATCTTTCTGAATAGGTCGAGATTTTTTAAAAGAATCGATTTACTTTTCACTAACGATATGATGAAGTACCAATATGCAATAAAGTATCATCTGAAAAAATCAACACTTTTAATGTGCTTATAGTAATTTTGAAACTTTTGTGTTCTGACATCTTGCATGGACAATGCACAGTACCAACAGAATACAAAAGTGACTAGTACTGAGTGAACGAATGACCGCTATTTTTCTCATTCCAACTGAATTTTAGTTTAAATCTTTTCTTCTTTCTCGTTCATTTTATCGATCTATTTTCTGTTTTTGCTTTTGAATAGTTGATAAAAAATTCCTACTTGAGATATATCTCGGCCTGGGATAATGACGAAAATATTGTATTTTTTTTAAAGAGGCGTCATCGAAAACTCCACAAAAATGGTGTGTAAACACGCTTCTGTTGTTAACCCTGAAAGAGTTCTGAAAGAGCCACTGATAAAATAACCAAATGTATGGGTATGTACTTCAGACTAACTTCTTTCTAAGGAAAGAAAAATAAAACTTCTCTAAGATATTTGTGTGCAACATGAGAATGAAAATAAAATTAATGCAACATTTTTGCACCAATCATTACTTTTGGTTTACGTAGAAAAGAAAGAATATTGGTCGAAAATGCGTTGACTACATCGTTTAACGAAAGACATCCGCATATTTCAAGAATAACTTTCGAAGAAAAGACTAGTCTTGATAACTGATTCAAATAATTACAACAAAATTAATAATAGATATGAGAAGTTTTTGTCGATCTTTCGAAGAAGGACTCACGAATGCTTGTTCATCATCGTCACATTTTACTTCGAACATAGACAATTCGTTTAATACTAATTTAAGACTAAATTTCTCTTCGGTACGTGTTAAGTATTAGCTTTGAGTAATGAAGTAAATTCATATAACCAATCTTTTTCTCTTGCAAATGGTCTCATAGTATCAATAAAAATTGAACATTATTCAATGAATAAGTTAATGGAACGTTGAGTTAGAAAATTCTCAACCCAAACTGTTGTTAATCTATAAGTAACCAACAACGATAATAATAAAATTAAACAATCGTTGCCGTATTTCTGTTTGATTCTAATGTAATATTTCATGAGCAGACAATCTGATTTTCAATTAAATAATAGATAATTGTTTTCGAAACGAATACATTCCAACAAAACATATTGCTGAGGAGAATTTTTCATTATGTATATGGATGAGGACTGGAATGACGCTGAAATAATAATACATGTATTCATGTGTGGATATTAGATATTTGACTCGCATCTTGAAAAGATCCCATGAAAAATGCCAGAGAAGCATTGTAACGATGGGTGAGGGTGGGGTAATTTTAATACCTTAATCTGAGATTAGGCAATTTGAGAATCTACGAAAATCGCAAACTATAAAAAGAAATGCATTTAATTACCATTGTAACCACTTGTTTTTTTGTAGTCAATGTAGAGAAGTGACGCGTTATTTATTTTTTGCCACGAATGTTACCATGTTGGAAAAAACGTTTTTTTTCTTTATTCTAACGTCAACGTGTGTCCATGCTTTTGATGAATAATATTGTTGTAGGCGAACAGGATACCTGTAAAACAGGACGACAACTTTATGGTGTTCTTTTTTCTTTTATTTTTCTCTTTGCAAGCAATAACTATGTCCAAATAAAACATTTCTACGTCATTTAGCATTATGTCATCAAAATCAAACTATTGCCATATGCTTTCAGTGTTAGTCTGTTTTTGAAGAGAATCTATAACAAACGTCGTACAAACATTGTAAACAACTCCGATACTATTCTTTAAGCAATATAAAGTCTACAAGATTTTGTATAAACTAAAATAGTCACGTAGATGCAATCTGAAATTTAACTGGTTATTCGTCCTTGCGCAATATTTTCTGAATCTCCGTTGTTGTATGAGTGAGGGTGTCACAAAAATCCTATTAAGGATGCCACGGAAATCTTTATCACACACACATCTCTCTAGCTGAGGGTACTCGGAAATCGTGATTCCACATGAAAAGCACATTACGTCCTGGATAAATAACAAATGAGAAATTCGAAGATTTTCATCTAAATTCGGTCAAATTCATTCAGCAAGAAATATGTTTTTCATGTGGAATCACGATTTCCGGGCCCCTCAACAGAGAGATAATGCTAATGTGTGTGTAATAAGAATTTCCATGGCACAGTCAATAAGAGAGACGTGTGTGGATATATATAGTGATGCGGAATTCCGAAAAATCTTCGAAAAATTTCTTCTCAAAGACTAAAACCGCTTCAAAATAGGTTTTAATAATTGGGAAGCACGTTTTGTTGATTTGTTTCAGCTTGTAGAAAAAAAAATCTCTGTGAGGAAAATATCCTCTGAATTGATATTTTTGGCTGGAATTTCGAGATTTCACATCACTATATATATATACCTGCACGTCTCTCTTATTGAGGATGCCACGGAAACTTTTATCATACACATTAACGCATATATCTCTGCTGAGGGTACTCGGAAATCGTTATTACACATGAAAAACACATTGCGTACTCAATCAACTTGACCGAATTTGGATGAAAATCTGCGAATTTCTTATCCGCGACTCATCCAATACTGAATGTGTTTTTTCATGTGGAATTACGATTTCCGAGCATCCTCAGCAGAGGGATATGAGCTGATGTATATGTAATAAGGATTTCCATGGCATCCTCAATAAGAGAGACGTGTGTGTATATGTATAATGATGCAAAATCTCGAAAAGTCGTTGAGAAGTTTCTTCCCAAAGACTAAAATCGTTTCAAAATAGGTCTTAAGTATAGGAGAACACGTTCTGAGAAACTGCTTTAACTTGGAGAAAAAAATCGTTTGAACTGATATTTTTTACATCGAGTCGATTGCACAACTTCAATCGTTGTGCAGAATATAGATACAGAACAGTGAATTTAGTTTTGTAGTTTACTACAAAGCTAAGTTCACGTGTTCAAATCTTGATTCGTACAAAATTGATTTTGTGTTTTTCGATAGTTTCAGTTTAGAATACTATAATGGAACTTTTCCGCTTATATTCTGACAGAATAAAGCTTATATCAACTGATATTTCTGACTCGAAGGACCCTGTCGGATAAGGTAGACCCCCTTGCTGTGAGAAACTGTCTATGGGGTTTTATAGAGAATTTTTTTCTGTATCGACTGGTATATAAGTTATAGTGCAATCATTTTGTTTTTACGGATATTTTTGGAATATACTTGCATTGTGGTGCTTCTTATGTTCAATGTGGCGATCTTTTATAAGACTCCAATATTCAGTTTTATGGAACTGAATGCGAGCAACTCATATGACTATTTTCGGAGCCAGATATAACTCTGTAGTAAAACTATTAAATTCGAAAAAAATGGCGTAGCGTCGCTCGTACGATCTCGATATCAAGGTCGTTTTAATTGAATTACGTTCTTACAGTAAGGTTTTGATCCTCATCGATTAGCGTGTAGGACATTCCTTTTGCTTCACTGCTTCTCTCTTCTGAATTTATGTGAATGATACGTGATGGAATTTGATTCTATTCTATTATCTGCTTACATGTTTTGTTTGATGCATTCGCTTCTATTCTGACAGTCGTTTGTTACTTCGATTTTAAAATAGGAGCAGTTCGTTTCTTATATATCCACCGAAGGGGAATAATAGAAAGGCAACGCTTGAATTTACTCTTGGTCTACTACTACTGTTCGACTGCATTCCATAGATGAAATCCAAGCCAATTTTTTGCATCAACTGTACCAGTGCCCTCAATAAGTCGACAAAGTCATCGAGAAATACATGGCGAAATGTGTCGAACAAAAAATACCGATGGCTACACAAGCTCCTTAAAGCTCGAGGCGCTCAGTTGCAGCCGGAGATGCTCATTTGCAACAAGTGTCGAGTCATGATGTACAAGGAAAATAAGCGGCGTCGACACGACAAGCCTCATACTGCACTGAACGATGTCAACAATGACAATGAGACGAGAAGTGAACCAGAAACGGCATATTACTAGTCATCATCTAGTGGTTTTCTGATAAGCGATGACATCATAGGAAACGCAAACGATTTTGACTATTGTGCAATGTCTATGAAAACGGGAAACCTAATGCGGTCTTTGTCTACTAGTGAACGCATGACCATTTTGTGTGATCATCGTCTCTACTTGTCTCCCACCACACGACGATGTACAACTATTTGTTGTGAAACACCATGCCAACGCCCTCAAGAGCCTTCTCGTCTCGCATTTCATGAAGTGCAACGTCTGATCAATGACCTAATCATCGAGCTTTCCCGTGTCAAACACACATCTTTGGTTTCTGAGGATGATCCCAATTTTATAGACGACGATTATATAGCATGGACCGATTGGACTATGGATCAACTTAAAAGTATGACCTCACTTATTGCCCCTCAAATACGAAATAGCAAACATCGTTCACCATTTGAAGCCATTTGCCTTTTTTGGATAAAACTAAAGAAGAATCTATCGTTCCGACAAATCGGTACACTTTTTAAGATTGACACACAAGAAACGAGCATTCGTCGGCGCGTAAAAGATACATTTCACGTAGTTTTGGATCATTTAAACGAAATCTTGGTACCCGAGCATCTCGGATTAACTAATCTCAGTCGATTAGAGGCACTCAACCACCACACAGCCTACTCGCGAGCATTTTTCGGTGATCACCTATCTGTGATTTAGGACGGTACATATATTTATTGCAATAAGAGCAACAACCATGCATTGCAGCGATCTAGCTACTCAGGGCAAAAATCTAGGCATCTTATCAAAATAATGTCTCTCGTTCTGCCTGATGGTTACGTTCTGGATCTTTTTGGTCCATTTTACGGAAAAGATAAGGATGCATCAATTTCAAAGGTAATACTGTTTCATTGGTTGGATTTTCTGAGCGAGCCATTTTTTTCGTAGTCAAAAACCCACGTTTTATAAAAATGTGATGTCATGAATTTTTTCATACTTAAGCAGGAATACTTTGACAAGGTTCCTTTGGTTAAAATACATCTTCTTATAGAGAAAGCGTAGTTATGCTATTTTGTTACAGGCCATACTAAACACATGCGACAATTTATCAACCATCTGCGAAGATGGAGACGTTCAAATCGTGGATAGGGGCTTTCGGGATGTGGCTGTAGAATTCGAAGATATGGGTTTTGATATTAGGATGCCCGGCTTTCTAGACAAAAAATCCAGGCAATTCGCATCTGAAGAGGCCAACGAGACGAGACTTGTGACTAAGTGCCGATGGATGGTTGAAAGTTTTCACGCCAGTTTCAAAAAGTGGCGAATGTTTTTCGAACGAATTGATCAATCGTTTATTCTCAATATTGCCGCTCTAACTCGAACATTAGCTGCGTGTATCAATAAGTATCGCGCTGTATTGTACGATGCAAATTCGATGATGCACAAGATCATGGTAGATCGAATGTTACAGGCTTGACAGCGTCGTAGTGAAATTGAGCGACTCGTTTCTAGCAGCCAGTTGTCGATGCGAAAAAAGTGGATAACATTGGTTGATAACAACAGCGATCTGAACCTTCCTCATCTCTCTCTCGATTTTCCCCGCCAATACACATGTGGTACCTATCAAATCAAGCAGAGTAAAGCGTACGCGAAGGCTTATTTGTATGAAAATGATGAAGAATTTGCTCTTGAACTTTCTCCTTCTGGCGACAATCTCCTCCGTTGTCGTCTTCAAGTCGTCATTCCAACAACATTAAATACTTTCTCTGCGTGCGATTCGATGAAAATGACGATCACTACTGCCAGTGCAAAAGTGGCACAAGGATGATCGGCTATTGCGGACATGTTGCAACCGTCCTATGGTATCTCGACTATGCTCGCTATTTAGGATGGAAACCACCGACAACGCATCGATCAATTTCGATAACGCATTATCGAATGTTGAGAAGTTTTCTCTTTCAATGTGATATATTTTATCATTTTTTGCAGTTGATAGTTTTACTACACAGTTATATCTGGCTCCGAAAATAGTCATATGAGTTGCTCGCATTCAGTTCCATAAAACTGAATATTGGAGTCTTATAAAAGATCGCCACATTGAGCATAAAGAAGCGAACATCGAAAATCTCACATGAAATGAATAGGTTGTCGAAGAGGTCGTCGACAGATTCATATGGTGATGCTCATAAAATGACTTCTTTGACCCAGATTTCGATGCTGAACAACAATCTGAGATCAGATTTTAAATCTGACATCGTTTTTATAGTATTAAGATCCAAAAAGTTCGGAGATGGATCTCAGGATGAAGGATCCAGCTCAGTGTTATGCAATTCGAGATATGGCGCTTTTTGATTTTGAAGCTGAAATTTTGGCGTATGATAGAGGCTGACTAGGTGCAGTTTCTGACAAAATTTGGCGTGGGTTCCACGAGGTTCTTCAAAATGGCGCTTGGTACATTGATATGATCACTGAAAAGTGACGTTTGCCGGCGAAAATCGACCATCGATTGTTTTGAAATTATTTCCATTGGGAGTATGAAATATACAGTTTTGTAGCACGCGCTTTCCTCTACAAAACTAGATAGAAAAAACAATTTTCTCGAATGTATTTCTCATATATCAGGACCATATTGAAATAAGACCGCCCAAGCACCACAATGCAAGTATATTCCAAAAATATCCGTAAAAACAAAACGAATAACTTATATATCAGTCGATGCAGAAAACAATTCTCTATAAAACCTCATAGACAGTTTCTCACAGCAAGGGGGCCGACCTTATCCGACAGGGTCCTTTGAAAACGGAGTTGGAGTTGAAAGTCAATGGAGTTGCCCAGCCCTGCTACCGATTATGCATTCGTTTTCTGCACTCACACTCCACCATCCCAGCACTCCAACCAAAGGGATTAAAGTGTTAAAGTGTGAAGTGTACAAGTGTACAAGTGCACAAGTGTAAAAAGAAAGCAAGCCTTAATTTATATATATATATATATACGGATAGATAGACAGATGGATGAATAATAACATGCTTAACCGTAAATAGACAAAAATACTTACAAAGATAGACGCCTTGAAGCGTGCAGCTTTACTTCGATAAACACACTTGAAAAAGAATCCGCGGCGACGGCGATTTCCGGATGATGCCATATATTTATATCATACTCACCCTAAGCATCACACCCTCGAATTAAGATGTCTTAAGCCACCTGAGGAGTCCCTTGAGCAACGCCGAAACCGGTCGTGACATGCTCTATTCTCAGCCCTAAATATGACTCATGAAGATTTTATTAAATAATTCTCATCAAACAGAAAGAAGAACTATTGATGAGTCTCAATAAAGTCATATGCTGGAGAAAAAATTAGACCAATCTATCAAACGACGTTCGGATCAGTTAGCGAGTCTAACACGCTTGTGTTCATCTTCACATTGCAACGATCACCCTGACAAAAATATGTTGGACGGCCGTTATACATTGATACTTGGTATATTGGTCCACAGTCAGACATGCAACATCTTGTTTCAATCACATTTGTCACAAAAGAACGAATAGTAGTACAAAGAAATTGAAACGGTCGCTACATACTCGGATTTTCATCGTTTCGATACATCATGCATCTTTTACAGTGGTAGGCAATATTGATACATATTTGCTGAGGCACATGCGTACAATTGAAACACTCCGATAGATACTCGGTCGATTCGGTTAATACTGATGCTGGTCGTACTAAATCAAATATCATTGTTATGTGTGCCTTCCGGCAGGGGTAGAAGATCTTAGAGATTAATCGAAGCTTCTTGTCCTATTCTCATTAGCATCGATCGATCGCTGAGATTGTTTCTGTTCGACAATCCCAGTCGCCAATTCTTCTCGATGCTGTCGAGTTACGTAGAAAATTTAATAATTAATAGTGCGACATATGATAGTATTCGAATGACAATGTTTAATAAGAGAGAGAGAGAGCACGTTGATATCATTAAAAGATTAAAAAAATATTGATTTTTTGAAAAGAGACAAAACAATCAGTCAATTTTTCCAAAAAGAACAAAATTCCCCCTTTATTCCTTTTTCAAAATTTCAAAACTATTTTTTTCTAATTCAGCATGTAAAACTGACTTCCATTTTTTTCCAAAATCAGTCTTATATTTGGAGTCAGCATCAAAAACTGAATTGACTGATGGGCGTTTTAGGTCTTTTTGGACAACTTCAGGTTTTTTGTCAAGAATTTCAGTCGAAAAGTTCGAAAAAGCTCAAAGTTGTCCCGGAAACCTGAAACGCACATCAGTCAACTCAGTTTTTCATGCTGATTCCAAATATAAGACTGGTTTCGCAAAAAAATGGAAGTTTCACAACGAAAACTGCAAAATACGAGTGTATTTCCTTATTTTTTTCTACCTGTTTCAAAAAAATTAATTTTCTCAAGAACGAAACAATATTTTCCAAAAACTATGCGTAACTTTTCCCACATATATGACGACTAACGAGGGAAGTACCCCAACTGATATATCGCTTTTTCAACGAAACCGAGTGGACTATAGGTAGTCGACGATGCTGATTCCGAATATCACCATGAATGCTTGGTGCTAGGCCTTCATCGGTTTTCTGAAAAACCAGTTTTAGAGAAACTCTAAAGAACAACCAAAAGCTTTCTTAATAAGGCATAGTTGTAGTCCATAAATTTCTGATTAAAACGAGGCATCTCCCAGCTCTACACGACCTTTCTTTGCAAAGTTATAGAGTTTACAAGAAAAGCCCTAAATGTTCATTGTCACCTCAGAGCTACAGAAAGAAAAACGAAAAATGAATTTAGGGCTTTCTTGTAAACTCTATAACTTTGCAAAGAAAGGTCGTGTAGAGCTGAGAGATGCCTCGTTTTAATCAGAAGTTTATGGACTACAATTACGCCTTATTAAGAAAGCTTTTGGTTGTTCTTTAGAGTTTCTCGAAAACCGGTTTTTCAGAAAAAGCGATATATCAGTTGGGGTACTTCCCTCGTTAGTCGTCATATATGTGGGAAAAGTTACGGATAGCTTTTGGAAAATACTGTGTCGTTGTTGAGAAAATTAATTTTCTTATACTAAATGTTGAAAATCGTTGTTGTTGTTTTCTTCTTATCTTTGAAATCAATTAGTTTAATCAAGAACAACAACGAGCACGAAAATTGACAATATAGGAACATTCATTGTCCGAAAATATGCACAGGGACAGCTACGCTTTATCATTAAAAAAAATAACGAGTTAAAACTCTTATATGCTCATCTGTAGAAAATTTGAACAGACTGTAAACGAGAATAAGAATAAAGAATAGCAAAGACCTAAATCAGATTGAAACAAAAACAAGGATAAGAGGCAGAGCTCTAAGGCAAACCAAAAAGCG